>JAQZBX010069176.1:0-15623 GCA_029593785.1 Cabassous unicinctus | reverse complement strand
AAGGCATCAATTTTAGGAGCTATCCCCCCTTATATAGGACCTCTGTGTCTCCAGAGCCCTCAGGAACCCCTCTGTTTGGGGTTATATCTGCTTTGGTGTTCTATGAGATCCTACTGAAGTGTGCATAACCATTACCTCTGGGATGACCTCCAAACTCTCTTTGAAGTCTCTTAGCCACATAAACTCATTTGTCTTTACCTTTTCCCTCTTTTATTCAAGGTCTTTTTCCAGTCGTATTGACAGTTGGCACTTGGTATTAATCCCTCATTGCCAGGGAGGCTCATCCCCGGGTGTTATGTCCCATGCTGGGGGGAAGGTAATGCATTCATATGCTGAGTTTGGCTTAGAGAGAAGCCACATTTGAGCAAAAAGGAGGCTCTCAGGTGGCAACCCTTAGGCACCCCATAACAGTAGGCTAAGTTTCATTTACAAGAGCAAAGACTCATAGGGCTAGTCATCAATAACAACCCATTAGTGGACCATCCCCCTTTGCCAGACACTGCCTCTGCACTTGTGGGACTGTTGCTGTTCCCTTGGAGATGTGGCAGTGCTCTCCAAGCTGGGAATTCAGTATTCTCTCATTTATTGAGTGATTCTCCACCCACTGTGACCATGCCCCATCTCTTGAGCATTTGAACAATTTTATATAACTTTTATGTATACTCAGGTGAACTTCCTCCCATGAAACCCCCTCCCTGACAGCCCCCCACCAATGATCTTCTCCCACCCCCATTGTAACTCTTTTGTGACCCAAACCTTCCTTAAAGATGAAGCCCATATTATAGCCAAATACAATTAATAAGAAAATGAAATAATAATGATAAGTTTAAATGTAAGAGATAAAATACATAGAAACTTGAAAAAACTCTAAAAATAAAATTAAATTAAAGGATTGGGATATTCAAAAAGTGGGAAGGGAAGCGGGTGTGGCTCAGTGGATAGAGCTCCCGTTTACCATATGGGAGGCCCAGGTTCGCGTCCCGAGGTCTCTTTGTGAGGGCACTCTGGCCTGAGGGGTGCGGTGGGCTGATGCAGCAACCTCACAGCAGGAAGCGGGTGTGGCGCAATGGATAGAGCACCCATTTACCATATGAGAGGCCCCGGGTTCGCTTCCCAGCCCCTCCTTGTGAGGGCAGGCCGGCTCGTGTGGTGCCATGGGCTGATGCGGCAAGACCTCACAGCAAGGGGGAGATAAGCAGACACAGAGAAGACACGCAGCGAATGGACACAGCAGCACAAGCAGCAAGGGGGGCATAAATAAAATAAATAAATCTTTTAAAAAAATGGGAAAAAACAAAAAATTAAAAATTTTTTTTAACACTTTAAGGAGGCCTACTTTAAAATAAAGAAGAAGCATAGACAAGCAACCCATGGCTCTTAGTGAACTCTGTTTGATGTGTAGTATCACATGGTACTGCAGCTGAATGAGTTTGGCTAAGCCCTTGGTCTGCATGCCTTTCTGATACCTGCTTTGCAACTCTAGTCAGATGTCTCCAATGCTGTAAGTATTCATTTCCTCATCTTTAAATGGGAATAATAGGTCTGCTGTTAAGCTCAGAAGAGGTAGCATGAGTAAGGTGGACAATGTAAGAGTGGAATGGACATTAGCTCTTAGCTTATCATCTGGAAACTCACAAGAAGAGAAAGGAGGGCAGCCCACAGTGCCACCTCTTTGCCAGCTCCTTGACTTTTGTGTATACCATCCACTAGAGAAATAAAGAAACATTAGGACTTGAGGTCTGCTAAACAAGGAGAAGAACCATGCTGGGGAGGGTCGGGTCAATGTGTCACGTTTGCAATGGCTTTTTATGATGCTATCCAGAGATACAGCTCAGTGTGTGTCAATCCATACAATTGTAACAGACATTCTGGTGTAGTGATGAAAATTGTGGGGTTTAATCATAGAATGAGGCTTGTTGGGTTCAAATCTTGACTCAACCATGCATCCACCATGTGACCTGAGCTAATTCTGAGCTAACTCCTTAAGCTCTCTACAGGTCAGATTCCTCTGCATAATGAGAATATCATGGGTGGTTTTGAGCATGTTGTAAATTATATTAAAGAATGCATGGGAATATCATAGAATATGACTTTTACAGGGTGATTAGTCAGATCTGTCACTTTCTCACTAGTGTATTTCTCAAGTTGTGAAATTTTCCTGCCTTTGATCATACCATCAAAATATATACCTTCTCAGCTTCTCTTACTCTAAAGTAAATAAAACAACAACCTTTTGTACTTGGAAAGATTAAAGCGGGGATTTTGATATATTGGAGAAGCATCTGGACACATCCTCACGTGAAAAAAGCTTTGCTTGACTTGATCCATATACATATCCCTTTGACTATTTAAAACACAAGAAGTCAATGGCTCAAAAGCAAAATTATCTGATGGCCTAGATAACTTTCAGACACATATAAACATATAAGAAACATTAAAACTCTCATTTTGACTTTGATTTGCTTTAACAGATTACACAAATCCATATAATAACGAACTTTTTAAGATATATTGAGTTGGTCAGAGATGAACTATTGTTTCACCAATGTTTTCACAAACACAGTGTGGAGTCTTCCTACCAGTGGCAGCTCCAGGGAAGGGAAGAGAGGCAAGCACGGTTCCATTCTGAGCCCAGGCACCAAATTCTGCTTGAATCACCCCATATGAAGTCTGCTGTGGTTTCACAGGTGAAAGGATAATTCTTTTTCTTTCCTATAAACTAGATCTAACAGACTAACAGTGATGCAAGAACTTTTGTTAAATCCAGTCACAATGGTGGTTTTTTTTTTGTTTTTTGGTTGTTTGTTTGTTGAGGTACTGTTTTTGAGCCCAGGACTTCATACATGGGAAGCAGGAGCTCAACCACTGAGTTACATCCACTCCCCATAATGTTTTAATTGTATTTCATAATTAAAGATAAAGGCTACCTAAACAAGTTATTTTGAGAAGTACAATGTTGTTCATCCTCTCTGAGGTCAGAAGACTGTCTTGCAGAGGTTGAGAACACCTCTTTGAAGTCCTAATTAGCAGAAAAGTGTAAAGTTGTGTCTAGGACATGGGCCAGCCTGGAAAAGGTGAGCCATGGTGAGAAAGGGGAAGAGATGAGAGGCTGCACAGACAAGCACATGCTACCTCCCTCCCAGTTTGGAAGCAAAATTGGGAAAATTTATAACCATACCTGTTTATCTAGAATTTTACTCTAAGCTTTATTACATTTTCATTCATTCAATAATACATTATAATACATTAAATCCTTCCACCCATTCTGTTTAGTTTCCATAAGTTATTTTTTGTCTTCTCTTTCCCTTTAATATCTACTGAGACCACTCATTCCAGGTCTTCCTTTTATAACTAATAAGCTATACTATTAGAATAATACATTGACCTCATTCTTTGCCTCACAAATAACTTTATTTCCAAAGAACAGTTAATTTCTAGGAAATACTGCCTCCATTATGCCTTCCATCTTTAGATACTGAAACATCCTTTGCTTTCAATCTGGATTGGTGAAGACTAAACCTCTGAGGTCATTGTTTGTGCCTCTCAACTCTCCCATCCCTCTTACCCAGACCACTTTTTTGAGTCTTTCCTAGAATATTCTACCTCTACACCTATCAGGTTGCTGGGGTTTTTCTTTTTTCCCACTGTGTTTCCAGGCTTACATGACCTCTTCTTTCATTTTTCACATCAAAACTAGTCTCCACTTTTCAAGGGTTATTTTTTGCTTTTGCCACATTTTTACATCAAATCCCCCTTATTTCCCTTAGGACTCCTGAGGAGCATAGTGCCTGTTCTAATTTGGCCTAATAAACATCAACTCATATGCTTATTATAATTTTATAATAAGTCAGATCTGTCAAGGATGTTCAAACAAATCTCCTAAATCAAATCAAGAATATAGTAGAACAACTTTTTTAAAAAATCATTAACATGGAAATGCAGGATCTTTAAAGAAAAGTTTGAATTTGACTTCTAATTGCTAAGAACTAATTTTGATGCTGAAATCTCCAAAAGAGAGTTCAGAGCTAGAACAGAAGAAAATAAAAAATAATTTTGGGTGACCTTGACTTTAAGAGATAAAATGCAAAAGCTGCCAGTAAACCAAAGACATTTTATGAATAATTAAATACAGAACAGGGTATTCTAAGGCAGTGGCTTTGAAAACTTTATATTGCATAATAATCACATGGAGAAATCATCAAATCACATTTCAATAAAGTTCACACTATAGTTTCTGCTTCTTTAGCTATGAGTTAGTATGCAAGAATCTGCTGTCCAAACAAGTTCCCAGATTCTGCTGATGCTGCTGAGCCTTGTAACTCACTTTGAGAACCACTGGTCTAGGGACTTGGGGACCTAAAAGTAGATCCTAATAAAGGAAAAGCAGTCATTTGTTGTAAATTCCAATGAGACTTCACAGAGAATCTCACATTGACCTTGGATAATAAAAGGGCATTTACACTCTATATTTTGTTTTCTGGTTGATGTTTGGCAGGCCTCATGACAGAACATATCAGAGGGCTTATGGGGGGGATAAGAATTGGGAGGTAGAAAGCATCAAACACCTTTTCAAGAGATATGAATTATATGGTGGCAGACATTAGAATGATACACAGAAAACTGTAGATTATATGAAAATGTTTTTTTGACATAAGAACTAAGTAAGATATTGCCCCAAATAGAATAGACACTGAAAAGCTAAGTGCTATTTTCTAAATCTGTGCTTGCCACTCACTGCATTGCTTTGTATTTTATTTTATGATTGTATGCAATGATTTCTTGTAGAATACTAGCTTTCAGTATTTCTCCCATAGAGGCTACATAGTTATAACCAACACAAACATTTTTGCTGAACTGATGTGTAAATATATAAATCTTGTTATTCAAAGGATAGGAAAGAGAGGGAAATTTTAGAAAGCAAACTCTCAGATGCAGAAATAGTAGTAAGTACAAGAAAAAAGCTTAGCTTGAAAAATCAATAATATGCTTCAGGGAAATTCTTGCATTCATTGAGTGATAAACGAATAGATTAGGACACTGAAATACTGGCAAATCCCATTCCTAATAGGATACTGCATAGACTATCACACTTAAGAACATGTAAATTAACTGAGTTTTATTAAACAACCTCAACATCTATTATGAATGTACAATAGTGTACTACTCACCAATTTGAGACAACTTGTTTTGGATATTTGAGGTAGCTCAAACCTAAAGTGATATAGGGTCTGAAAAATCTTGACATTTCAGTTAGTTATATGATGAAGTGTAGGAAGGAGACACTCTTCCTCTAAGACAAAAGGGAAGGAATAGAAACGGTAATGAGAAGAGAACAATCTGGTGGAGAAATATAGGGACAATATACTATTCTCAGCCATGTGAATGATGAGGCCACCACTGAGTGACAACAGGGAGGGTGGTGAAAGCTAAGGGCAGGTGGAAGAACACCAGGAGGAAAAGAAAATATGACTAAGCAGCTAAGATTACAGAGAGTTTGTTACTCCAGTTAACAAAGTGGGAGGTTTGGCTAAATAGCTGTGATTTACTGCACCAGCCCCCTATAGGTCACAGCAGGAATACTGGAAAACCCACTGTGAAAGTAAAAACTTCTAATACATTAGAAATGGATGCAAACATTTTGCTGCATGATTCAAATAATTCAGATCTACATTGAAGTGACTACTAAAATTATAGTCAGGTTTTATAAAACAAAATAGAACAAAAAGACAAAGAATATATGGTAGATATCTGTTGTCTATGCCTGTTATAAAATACCTAAATGCATTTATATAAGATAGCTCAAGTTCTTTCACAAGGTTTGACTCTAGATATGACAGATTACTTAATATCAGTTATTAAGTGGTAATTGTCAAAAGAATAAAATTACAACTCTCATTAAATTATAAAAATCATGCAAATAATTTTATTTAACTCATTAATTAATGAGGGACCCAGCAAGATATTAGAACTCATTCAGAAAAGAAATCAAATTACCACACATATAAAGGCAGCTAAAGAATGACAGAATAAATTTTTCAATAGATGTAAAATGTATCAGTGTAGAAAACAATAATCATTTGCATTACACCAAACACAATTAAATTTCATTTACTTGGAAAATAATTATTTGCATTAATAATTGTTTTCTACAACTTCCAGAATTGTAAAATAGCTCAAAAACAATAAAAAGAAAAGTTTACCCACTGCACTAGGCTGGACTTGAAATTTTTTTTCTAATTTCCAATTTTTACAAATTTTCCATTTACTGGCATAAGAAAAAAAGATGTAATAAATAGAATAAATGTTGTTTGATGGTCCCTTTTTTCCAAAGAAATATGCTAGGCATTATCTATAGCATTTAGTTGAATCAGAATAATGGTCCAATGAGAAAGTTCACAATGTAAATGGAGTAAAGTGATACTTAAATGATTTATCCCTGGTCACAAAACTAGTGAATGGATAGACTGAAATTTGTTCTCTGACTGCTCCAAACTCAATGTCCCTTTGCACTACTTATTGCAAAATTTAATTAAGTAAGGAATGAGCTTTGGGCCTCAATCTAAATAAAATTTCAAGGTTGAAGATTTGGCTTTGATATCCCTTTACTGTCTCTTATCTAATGTGGAAAATTGGGGTTAAATTACCTCAGTAAAAACTTTGTGTGGCTAGTCTCATGTGGTCTCAAATTCTCTGGTAGATATATTGGTGACTTGAAGAAAAGAGATTTGCACAAATTAGAAAATCAATACATAACCTCACTGCAGTCTCAAGTTGCTCACTTTATTTATTAGAGTAATTGATTAAATACACAGAGAAATGGACAACTTCATCTCTGGGACTACATTCTTCCTCATGGGTTTTTCTGATGTTCAGGAGATTCAGATTTTATGGGCTGTACTGTTTTTGGTGATTTACCTGGCAGCCCTACTAGAGAATCTTATGATCACTCTCACCACCAATGATCACCAGCTACACATTCCCATGTACTACTTCCAGAAGAACTTGTCCTTTCTGGATCTCTGCTTCATTTCCATCACTGTCCCCAAATCCATTGCTAACTCTCTGACTAACCACAACACCATCTTATTCCTGGGGTGCATTTCACAGGTGTTTTTCTTCTTCTCTACAGAAGTAGCTCTCCTCACAGTGATGTTCAATGACTGCTATGTTGCCATCTGCCACCCACTCCAGTATAAAATCATCATGAACCACGGGACCTGTATGCAGATGGTCACTTCTTCCTGGGTCAGTGGAGGTCTCAACACAATTCTGCACACAGCTTCAACCTTCTTAGTACCCATGTATGGGTCTCTTTTTGTTCATCAGTTTTTCTGTGATGTCCCTCAACTCCTTTCCCTTGTCTGTTTTTATAACATTGGAGAATTAGTAGTCATTTGGTTCAGCATAGTGTTAGATTTTGTCTGTTTTATTTTTATTGATATTTCTTATATTAACATTTTCTCCACTGTGCTGAGGATGCCACCCAGAGAAGGCAGGTCCAAAGCTTTTTCCACCTGCCTGCCTCACCTTCTTGATATGACTCCCTTTCTGTCTTCTGCATTCTTTGCCTACACCCCCTTCATAAGTCTCCATCAGCCTTTGACTTGCTGGTGTTAAATTTCTATACAGTGGTGCCACCCACCATGAATCCCCTCATCTACAGTCTAAGAAATAAAGATATGAAGGCTGCACTGAGGAAACTGCTAATGAGCAGACATTGTCTTTCAAATTAGAAAAGCTAAAAGTCCATGTGTTTGAAGAATCTGGTTGTAGAGTCTTCCAGTAATATTGGATGTCAAAGTAGGATTATCATGTAAATTTTGGATGTACTCAGTATACTGGCATTAAGAAGCATTCTTTAAGCCCCAATAAAGTGCATGAGCCAAAGAGAAGGGATTCACTTATAATTAGGGAGATATATGTTGGTCTTCTCTGAATCATCATAATTGGGAAATCTTAATCTGTTGAAAACACTTAACTGGATAGGATACTGAGTTATCAAGATTAAACATGGATTCTCTCATGCAAACTAAATGTATGGTTACCCATAGCAAATTGGTATCTGAAATTCTTTGTCCTGGGCTTATATCAATAATCTACTCTCTGATAAAAGGATCCATAATATAGGGCAATCTTTTGTCCACTTGTCTTAATATTTTCCTTACCAAATCTACTCTATATCCTTTTTCAGTATAGGTTTTGTCTTTACAGTATAGTGAGAGGAGATAGGTACATTTCAATTTAAATTTATTATATTTTGCTTCATGTACTTATAATAATATGATAGCAAGCTTCTGGTAGCAAAGAGTAAAAATACCAAACTCAGAGAGATGCTTGGGATGAATGTAGGTATTGGCAGGGAATATATCAAGATAATATTTGGAAAAGGTAATACAAAAGCTTTATTTTAAAGTAAAAGAAGTCAGTATCAGAAGTGGTTAAAAGATAAACTGAAGTCTGAGGTAGAAACAAAACAAGACAAGAAGGAAATTATGGGAAAAATGACAGAGTAGGAAGCTACAGAACTCACTCCTCCTCCAAAAACAGCTAGTGGACAGGCAGAAAATATTTTAAAGAACTTCCCTGGGGCTCAAGAGGACAGGGAAACAAAGTATTGTACACAAGGAAGAGCAGAATTGGGAGAACGAGAAGCTGCAATACAAACTCTGAGTGAATCACTCCGCGACAGTGACCAATGTCCCTCTCTCACCCTTAAAGCAAGCCACCTTGAGTCCAGACCATGGCTGACTGTTGTGGATGGAGAGGACTTGGAGGTCCTCCTCTCTGGGAAAATGGCAGAGCACAGCCAGGCATTGATCACAGTTTTTGATCTGTGAGTTGGGATCACTGTGTCCTGACTCAAAACCACTCTTTTAATTGGCAATGCACAGGGACTACTGAGGCCATTGTTTCAACACCACCCCTGACAGGAAGCAGAGCCAGTGGAGACTGAAATGCCACATTTCCTCCTTAGGGCTGCCAGCAAGAGTTTACCAAAGTACACAATTTACTGGGAAGGACAGGAAATTACAGCTTCGAAGAAGAGCTGACAAAAAGGACTTGATATCTTTCCTGATCCTCTCCTCAGGGCCATTTAGAACTGATATGCACCTGCATTATGAATCCCTGGCCCTGATTTGGCTGGGGAATGCAGATTTGAGAAAATCCTATCTGGGATGACATTCTCTCAGAAGGTCAAAAACAGCTAGAGGCAAGGAAAGGGGAGAGAGAGAGAGAAAAAAAAAAGCAATAGAGGCAAAATAAAAACAAACACAGATTGAGATAACCAGAAGAAAGGAAGTTTTCTCCTGGAGATGAAGCAATTGAAAACACAGAGCAATATTAAAAATTATAGTGTATACCTAGAGCAAAAATCACATGTAGAAGTGTTGAATAAATCAGAAAATGTTAAATACAGGACATTCTAAAGGTCTAAATTAAGTTGAACCAGTGTCAGAAAGAGCCTTAACCCAAAGTCAATCAGTAGTAAAACTGGGCAAGAGAGATAGAGTAAAACTGACAGAATAAACTCATCAAGAAAATCAGATGACTAGATATCAGCAAATAATTAAAAGCAATACTAAGAAACAGGACAATATATACCAGACAAAGGAATAAAATAAAATATAAGAGGAGACACAGAATTTGAAACAACTAATCAAGGATGTTCAAACAAATCTCCTAAATCAATTCAAGGAGATGAAGGAAATGATGGCTAAAGAGATAAAAGATATTATGAAGAAGCTAGGTGAGCATAGAGAAGAATTTGAAAGCATGCAAAGAAAATAAAAGAAATTATTGGGATGAAAGTCACAATAGAAGAGATTAAAAATATGATAGAAGCATACAACAGCAGATTTAAACCAAAAGAAGAAAGAGTCAACCAACTAGAAGATAGTACATTCAAAATCCTTTAGACAAATGAACAGATAGAGAAAAGAATGGAAAAATTGAACAGGGTCTCAGGGAATTGAATGACAGCATGAAGCACACAAACATATACATAATGGGAATCCTGGAAGGAGAAGAAGAGGGAAAAAGGGCAGAAAAGTATTTGGGGAAATAATGGCCAAACTTTTCTGAACTCTTGTGAAAGACATAAATATGTCCAAGAAGCACAACACACTCTGAACAGAATAAATCCTCATGGACCTAGAAACATACTAATCAGAGTATCAAATGTCAAAGATAAAGAGAGAATCCTGGAAGCAGCAAGAGAAAATCAATTAATCACATACAGGAGAACTGCATAAGATTAAGTGCTGATTCATCATAAGAAACTGTTCAGGTAAGAATGCAATGGTATGATATATTTAAGATTCTGAAATAGAAAAACTGCAAATGATTGATTCTTTATATGGGAAAACTGTTCTTCAAAAATGTGTGTGAGGGGGTTAAAATATGCAATGATAAACAGAAACTGAGAGAGTTCATCATCAAAAGACAAGCATTTTAAGAAATACTAAAGAGAGTCTGCAGGTGAAAAGGAAAAGACAGGAGAGAGAGGGTTGGAGGAGACTGTAGAAATGAAGATTATTAGAAAGGGTAGCTAAAAAGGTAAAAAGAGAGGTAATAATAAGATATGATGTATAAAAACAAAGTACAGCATTCTTGCTGAGTTAAGGAGACAGAAATTTAAATTCTGGGTGGTGGAGAAGTCTGGAACTTGTTGGGCAGAGAACCAGAAAGGAGAGCGTTACATACTTAAAGAACTTCAAAAATCTGCACAAGATTCCCTTTAGGTCTGTTGTTGAATAGATCCCAGGTGAGAATATATAAGGCTGGGAAAAGGATAACCATATGCTTTAAGCAAAACAATTTCCAGAGCTCAATGAGGACTGGGAAACATTCAAGTTCTGATCAGCAAGACTAGGGAATCCTTGCTGAATACCTAGGGCATGTGGCAGACACCCAGAAAGGTCATGTCTTAACATGACTAGTGTAGCCTTGCAGAAGTGATTCTCAACAGGGGGTGATTTTGTTCTCCAAGGGACTTTTGGCAATGTCTGCAGACATTTTGGTTCTTACAATTGGGGATGAGATGCTACAGTCATCCATGGTGAAGGTTAGGGATGTTGTTAAACATAATACAATTCACAGGACAGTATCTGGCCCAAATTTTCAACAGGGCTGCTGTTGAGAAACTTTGCCTTAAAATAAAGCTACTCTAACCCTGCTCCAAAAAAGCTTAAAAATAAGCCTTGAAAGCTTGATCTACAAGTAAACTAACTGCACGTCAAAAACTTTTTAAATGAACACAACAAAACTCCAGCACTCAATGATAAAAAAGTCACAATATTCAAGATCTAAATAAAAATTGTAGAATTGCAAAGAAAGAAAATGTCACACAGAACTAGGATACAAATCAATCAGTAGAACCAAACACAGAAAAGACAGAGGTGCTGGAAACAATAAGGATGTTAAAGCAGCTAATATAAATATATTTAAAGGAAAACATTAACAAAATGAGGAGAGAAACAAAAGCTATTTTTAAAAAAATGGAACTTTTTAGAGATGAAAAATACAAGATTGGAAATAAAACTTCACTGGATGGATTTAACAGCAAATTAACAGATTAGAACCTGCAAAAGAAAGGATCACTGAACCTAAAAACATAATTGCATACCATTCAATCAAATGTTGCTTAGCAATAAAGAGTAATGCACTCACGATACACAATAATATGGTTGAATCTGTAAAGCATTATGTTAAGTAAAGGAATCAGAGCAAAAGAGTATACACTGTATTATTCCATTTATTTGAAATTCAAGAAGGGTATAACTAATCTATATTGAAGAAAGCAGACCACTGGGTGCCTAGGACCAGGGATATGAGGGGGGTTGACTGAGGAATTGGCAAGAGGAATTTCGGGGTGATGGAGATCTATTATCTTAATAGTGATATTGATTGAAAGTATGTTTACATTTGTCAAAATTCAAATATATACTTAAAATTATATCTCAATAATGTTGATTAAAATAGATTAGTGATTTATGCATATTTTGTATTAAAAATGGATATTTTAAAATTAAAAATGGATAAAATGGTTGAAGTAAGTTCTGCCTTTACAGTAGTTACATTGAATGTTAATGGATTAAACTCCATAATCAATGACACAGATTGCCAGAATGGATTAAAAAGCATGATCCATCTATATGCTATCTACAAGAGACTCAGCTGAGACCCAAGGATAGAAATAAGTGGAAAGAGAAAGGCTGGAAAAAGATATTCCACTCAAACAGTAATCAAAAATGATCTGGAATAGTTATAATAATATTGGACAAAATAGTCATTACATGAAAAACTCTTACAAGACACAAAGAAGAACATAAGACACAAAGAACATAAGACACAAAGAAAAACATAAGATATTAATAAGAAGGGCAATGCACCAAGTAGAAATAACAATCATAAATAAATATGCACCTAACCAGGGTACCCTAAAATACATGAGTCAAAAGCTGGCAAAAGCAAAGGGACATATAGACATATCTGAAATAATGGTTGGAGACTTCAATACAACAGTCTCATAAATAGAACATTTGGAAATAGGATCAACAAGGAAAAAGAGAACATGATGAATTCGATGAATGAACTGAGCTAACAGACATATACAGAACCTTGCACACCAAAACACAGGTTATACATTCTTCTCACGTGCTCATGGATCATTGTCCAGGAAAGATGACATGATGCATCAAAAAACAAGTCTCAATAAATTTTAAACAATGAAAATCATACAAAACACTTTCTCTGAGAACTGCAATAAGATTAAGTACGGATTTCTCATCAGAAACCATGCAGGTAAGAAGGCAGTGGTACAGTATATTTAAGATATAAATATATCATAATGGAATAAAGCTGGAAGTCAATAACAGGTGAAGAAGTGGGAAATTGGCAAATATTGGAGATTAATACACTCAAACAGTCAGTGGGTCAAAGAAGAAATTTTAAAAATTTAGTAAGTATCTCCATATTAACGAATATGAGAATGCAATATAAGGAAACTTATGGGATGCAGAAAAAAGCAGCAATGAGTGTGAAATTTATACCCCTAAATGCCTACATTTAAAAAGAAGAAAGAGTTAAAGTAAAAAACCTAAATACACACCTAGAAGAACTAGAAAAAGAACAAGAAATTAAACACAAAGCAAGCAAAGGAAATGAAAGATTAGTGAAAAAATAAATGAAATTGAAAACAAACAAACAAACAAAAAGAATATAGAGAATCAACAGCAGCAAAAGTGAAAGCATTTTTATTCAACATTGTACTAGAAGTTGTAGCCAGAGCTGTCAGGGAAGGAAAAGAAATAAAAGCATACAAATTGGAAAGGAAGAAGTAAAAATTTCACTATTTACAAATGACATGATCCTATATGTAGAATTTATTTTTTAAAGAAGAGTCAACAAAAAAGCTAATAAAGCAAATAAATAATTTAAGCAAAGCAGCAGGACACAAGATCAACAAACAAAAGTCAGTAGTTTTTCTGTACATGAGTAATGAGCAATCTGATGAGGAAATCAAGAAAAAAAAATCCACTTACAATAGAAACCAGAAGAATAAAATATCTAGGATCAAATTTAACCAAGGATGGAAAAGACCTGTACACAGAAAGCTATAAAACATTGCTTAAAGAAAAAAAATGCCTAAATAAATAGAAGGATATTCAGTGTTCATGGATTGGAACACTAAATATCATTAAAATGGCAATTCTACCCAAATTGGTTTACAAATTCAACACTATCCCAATGAAAAATTAAAAATCCTACTATTCATAAATGGAAAATCCAATTATCAAATTTGTTTGGTAGGGTAATGGGCCCTGAATAGCCAAAACCATCTTGAAAAAGAAGAATGAAGTTGTTGGACTCACACTTCCCGACTTTAAAAAGTATTATAAAGCTACAATTATCAAAAGAGCACAGTATTGGCATAAAGATAGATATATTGACCAATGGAATAGAATTGGGTTTTCAGAAATTCACCCTCACATCTATGACAAATTGATATTTGTCAAGGACTTCAAGTCCACTCAATAGGGATGGAAGAGTCTCTTCAACAAATGGTGCTGGAGAAATGGATATCCATATTCAAAAGGATGAAAAGGGACCCCTGCCTCACACCTTATACAAAAATTAACTCAAAATGGGTTCAAGACCTAACTATAAGAGTCAGGACCTATAAAAGTACTAGAAGAAAATGTAGGGAAGCATCTTCAAGTTCTTGTGTAAGTAATGGTTTCTTAAACTTTAAAACCGAAGGACAAGCAAAAGAAGAAAACAGAGAAATCAGACTTCCTCAAAGTTAAAGTTTTTTGTACCTAGAGGATTTTGTCAAGCAAGTGAAAAGACAGCCAACTCAGTGGAAAAAAATATTTGGAAACTATATATCTGTTAAGTGTTTAATATCCAAAATATATAATGAAATCCCATTACTCAACAATAAAAACACAAACAAACCAATTACAAAATGGACAAATGACTTGAATAGATATCTTTTCCAAAGAAGAAATACAAATGACTATATGGCATGTGAAAAAATGCTCAACATCACTACTTATTAGGGAATTGCAAATCAAGTCCACAATGAGCTATCATCTCTCACCTTATAGTTTGACCAGTGTTTTAAGAAAGAAAACTATTGATGTTGGAAAGGATGTGGAGAAAGAGGAACAGTCACTAACTGTTGGTGGGAATGTAAAATGGTGCAGCTGCTGTAAAAGTTTAGTGGTTCCTCAGGAAGCTAAGTACAGAATTGTCATATGATTTGGCAATCCTGCTACTAGTTATATATCCTGAAGAACTTAAGGTAGGGATGCAAAAATATATTTGCATACTGATGTTCATAGATTGAATCCAGGACCTCAAATGTGGGAAGGTGGTGGCACTCAACCACTGAGCCACATAGGCTGCACTGTGTTGGTTTTTTTGTTTGCTTGTTGTTATTTTTACCTGTTGTTTTTAGGAGGCACCAGAAACTGAACCAGGGACCTCCCATGTAGGTCCCCAGTTCATTTATTCTTAAAGCTGAATAGTATTGCATTGTATGTTATACCACATTTTTTAATCCATTCTTTGGTTGATGGACACTAGGGGTGTGCTTTTTTCCCCATCTTTTAGCAATTGTGAAAAATTCTGCTATGAAGATTGATGCACAAATATGAGTTTGCATCCTTGCTTTAGCAAGTCTGACTATATTCCTTGTAGCAGGATTGCTGGATCATATGCCAGGTCTGTATATAGCTCCCTGAGGAACCACCAAACCATCTTCCACAAAGGCTACAACATTCTACATTCCCACTAATAGTGAAGGAGTGTACATTTTCACCAAATTTCTCCAGCACTTGCAGTTTTCTGATTTTTAAAATAATGGCTATTCAACAAGGAGTGATATATCTCATAATTTTTTAACAAATCAATTTTATTAATACATATTAATAAAACATAAATCCATCCAAAGTGTACAATCAATGGTATTCAGTGTAATCATATATTTGTGTATTCATCACTTCAGTCATTCTTAGAGCTCTTTCATTATTCCAATGATAATAATAAAAATAAACATAAAACAAACAAAACTCACTTCTCAATCTCTCTATGCTTCCCCTGCCATAAATAGCTGC
>JAQZBX010069175.1:0-15600 GCA_029593785.1 Cabassous unicinctus | reverse complement strand
TGAGACAGACTGAAGTGAGTTCAAGTCTTGGCTCAGTCAGTTACTAGCTCTGTGAGCTTTAGGAAGTCACATCCCTTCTCTGAGTCTGTTGCCTTTCCTGTAAATTAGGGATAGCAATATAAATGATGCAAGGTTATTATAAAGATTGGTGACAGTGCATGTGACGTGCTTGGCACACCGTAGGTGTTCAATAAATGGATAACCCAAAATTTTTGTTAGTGGGCACCCATGTTCAGAAGTCTGAGGCCTGAAAGAATCTGGTGTACTTGGAACATGGAGAAATTTCCAAACTTATAATCCAGCATTCCCCATTATGTTTGACCATGGTTTTGATTTTACAGTATATAGAAACTAATAACATCCCAAGAACTAGTGATTGTAAAACATAATTTTAGAAATGCTGAGTTATAAAACTTATGCATTTTAATAGACTGGATTGAAACTCACCCACTTCACTCTGGATATACACACCAGCTGTAAATGAAAATGTGTGACTGAATAATAATTTGAAAGTGACCATATACTAATAAGAACATTCTTTACAAAATGCACAAGATTTCTGTGAAATGGGTCACACAACTGAGCAGGGATAGCATGGGGCACACATTTTCTTAAAGCCTGATTTAAGATAATTTACCATTTTATTTCTCACTTTTAGGTTTTAAAAAAATGGTGAAATTGTGGTAAAAGTAAAGAAAATACCCACATACACTTTGTATTGATTTTGCATGGTGTAAATATGAGGACATTTAATTGTGAAAAGGTGTGAAAACGGGTTGTTGTTTTTCAACAACCCAAAATGCTTTAGATAGGATTTAGAATGAACTTTGCTGGTAAGAGTAAATGTAGATGAGGCTCCAGCATACAAAGTATTAAGAGCAGTATGTGGAGCAGTATGTTCAGACTGGGATCAAGTACATTCATCAATCTTTGCCCCCTTCTCTGCATGCAAATGTAATTAAAAAAGGCAGTATATGCCAGAATAAAGGTATACCTTTCACACTATAAATATTACATATCAGTATTCAACAAAGAGAATATAAATATAGGTTTTTTTTGCCTAGTCTTATGCCAGGCAGATCCAGGTTGATGTAAAGTGCTTGCCAGAATATGCATCCACTTGAATATAACTAAAGCTGCTGTCACATAATTCATATTCTTAATGCAGGACTTGGCACAGGTAGATTCTTTTTTAAGGGAGGGGAAAACAGAGCTTACATTCTAGGCAATAGTTTTTTGATGGATAATATAAAATGAACTCCCCTTTGCATTATGGCATATCATTTAAAAGTCTAGGAATGGAAAGGTGCTGTCACCAGTATATTCCACACTGTAGATGTTTGTCATTTCTTTGGCAACAAGCTCCTCCTGCCCCAAAAAAGAGAATTAGTCATATTAATACATAGATTTCAGATTAAAGCTCTTTTATATGAAAACATGTTCTGAAACCTTTCTTTGTATTCTTAGTAGTTTTACCATAAGCTCTCATCACTACTGAATTGAAGTTAGCACAAGAAAATTGGTTTTTACTGTAAAATCACCTACATATGAGAAGCCAGGGAAGGTCACAGAACAGGGCTTTAGTAACTAGAGTGCCCTGGATGTAAGGCAGTTTTAAAGGTCTCAATAAATTTTAGAAGCTTTAGTTTTCTGTCACTAGTACGAGTGATTTACTCTATAAGGGTCCATTTCTTCTGTCTTCTCTCCTATTGTTCTATGTTTTCATTCCTCATAGGTACTGATTATTTTACTCTTAGTTTCTACTTCTCCACAACTTCAATTTAAAAGTGTCTCGTCATGGTATCTTCTGCCTCATGAATGTTTTCAGTTTCAATAGCTTTTAATGTATGATTGATTTTGTATTTCTCATTTCATCTTCCTGAGAATGAAAACTATTATATTCTAGCTAATGTTTTCACAGAATAGAACTTTGTAGTGACTAGACAGTCTAATATAGCTTAGCTCATCTGTCTTCCCAGTGTCCAGTTGTCTATAATTACAAGATGGGACCTTTGGTCGGTATAGGAATATACTGTAGGAGGAGCATCAGGTGACCAGAATAGCTAAGAACTTTCCACGGACTGTCAGGCTCCATTACTAGCATGTAAACTATAAAGTCTAAGTATTTTCTATGACAATCACTGTGGTAGATTGAATTATGTACCCCACTTTAGAGATAGTCTTCATCTTAATCCATATTCTTGTGGATGTAATCTCATTGTAAATAGGATTTCTTGAAAATGTTATTTTTAGTTAAGGTGTGGCCCAAATGAATGAGTTTGGTTCTTAATCCACATAACTGGAGGCCTTATCAAGAGAAAGCCATGGGGAAGAGCTGGAAACTGAATGTCTACAGAACCAAAAAGAGAAAGGAGAGGACATCACCATGTGACGTGAAGCAGGGATACAAGCCATGTATAATCTTACAGACTTTGGGGAGAAAGCATTGTCTTGCTGTGCCTCAATGTTGAGCTTTTCCTACTTTCAAAACCAGGAGCCAACAAATTCCCATTGTTTAAGCCAACCCATTGTGTGGTATTTTTCATAGCAGCTTGGCAAATTACTATGATCATGTTCTTAAGTTAATGTTTTAGTTGGTCTATATTTATTAACTAAAACATGCTCACTTGTTATGCAACTAAATATTGGACTCCGCTGTGAAATACAGATGCACAGACAAACTAAACATAACAATTCACTTCAAGAAGTACCTGTATAGCCAGTAACATTTTTTTTTAAATAAAAAGAATCCCCTTTACATTTGCAGGTTCTTTGAGCCCTTCCCTGTTCTCATGTCTTCTGACCCACCTAATAGGTGAACAATATTCTCATTTTTAAAATATTTCTCTTGCTTTTCTTCATAGTTTCATCACATATTTTTATATACTGACAATATATTTCAGATTTTTCTTCTTTATAACATTGAAACCATACTGCATGTATTTCTTTGGGACTTGCTTTCTGCATTTAAAATTATGTAACTTAGATGTATTTATATTGTTGTATATAGTTGTAGTTTACAACTACAACTACAAAAAAATACATCCACTGTTTGTATTCTATGGAATTACTAAGCTGCAAAATTTATTCATCTATTCGGATGTTATCGGACATTTGAGTAGGATCTCATACTTTGCTATCTCAAAGAGTTCTGCTATAAGTAGTCTTGTATATGTCTTTTCCTGGATATGTGCAAATTTTTCTCTAGGGTGCATTTCTAGGGATAGAATTGCTAATTCTTAAGGTATGCACATTGTAAACTTTACTATGTAAAGTGAATTTATTTCCCAGAAGTGTTGTACTAATTTTTACTCATGCTAACAGTGTACAAGGCTTCCAGTTTTCTGCATTGTCAACACTTGGTGTTGTCAAATGTTTTATTTTTTACATGTTTAGTGTCTGAGTAAAATCGTATCTTGTTTATCTTTTATTTTATTTTGTTTTATTTTTTAATTTATCTGCTTACCAATGTGGCTTGTGAACTTTAGGTTTTTCTTTGCCATTAGCATTTCCTTTTTTACTAAGTGCTTACTCAAGTCTTTTGCTCATTTTTCATCTGGGGTTATTTGCCTTTATTTATATTGGTATATAAGGTTTCTTAATATATACCCATATCAGTCCTTTCTCATTTAATGTGTTGCCAATAACTCCTCATTTGTGATTTGTCTTTTCAATATTTTATGTTGGACTTTAATGAACAGAGTTTCTTAATTTTAACAGATTAATACTTATCAATATTTATGTCTGTGATTTGTTCTCTCTGAGCTCCTATAGATGCTCTGGTATGTTATACATTAAAGTATTTTACTTTTACCTATCAACTTTAGGTTTTAATCCACATATAACTAATTTTGTATACATTGTGACAAAGGGGTCTAGTTCCATTTCTTTTCCTTATTGGAAAGTTTTTAATGTACTTAGGGATATTTTAAAAATCTATAAATAACTGCATATTAAAATTTCCCTGTGCTGGTAAGCATTATTTTTCTTTGTATTATTTTAAAATAAAACAAAAAAAGTAATTGTCTCAATAATTGAAAAGCCTGCAAGTTGATCAAAATTTTATGCACACCTGGATCCAAAGACTACAACGACATTAGGATTTGGTCTCATTGCATCTCTCAGTTCACCTTTGCTTGGTTTTATCTTCTTTCTCAGGTGACTTTCTTCACCTTTGACTCCCTAGGGACATTCTCTCCTTTTAAAAGTTTTAATAAATCTCCTGAGCCTGGTGTCCTGGGTTGGAATAGGATCACATGTCCATTTCTGATCAAAGCTGGGAAGCAAGAAGAGTTGATTGGCTTAGGATGGGCATGTATCCATCTCTGGATCTAGGACAGACTTGAACCTCACCTAAACCATATGAGCTGAGGTGAAGGAGAGATTGTTCCTCCTGCCAGTCATTAGCAAGCCTAAGTACTACTAGATTCACCTCTAGTATTTTAAAAAATCATATTTTCCTTTATAAACTTTATATAAATGGAACTACATGGAATGTAGTATTTTGTGTTGGTCTGTTTTGTGAAATTTATCAATGTTGCTGCAAGTATCAGCAAGCAAGACTTTTTGTATATTTAAATCACCATGAAATCCTTCCAGGCGATGCATAGTAGTATGGCTGAGGAAAATATGTTTTATGCACATTTAAGAAATTTGTCATTTTTAATTATTTATATTTGCATTAAAAAGAAAATGTTGTGAACTTTTGTCAAATCTTAATTTTACAAATAATTATACAAAATTGTGAAAAAACTATAAATATTCCCAGTGAAAATTAATATTTATTTATGTATTTGCTTTTTGTACCTTATGAAGAATCGGGCTGGTCTAATTCATATCAATGTTATGACTTTGAGTGATGGCATCAGTCCCTTCATCTGTAAAATGGGGACAATAAAAAGAGAAAAGAATCCCTTTCTATCACATGCATATTTAAATAAAATAGTATATGTGACTATAATGATTAATATATGAACAAATTATACAAATAATTTTTAATGTTTATTTTACTACATTAAATGCACATATACACATTTTCTATAATCCCTAATAGGCTCTAAATTCTAAAAAATAGTACCTGTGGCTAATTTTTTTGTAAACTCTAGTTAGACTAAAATATATCATGTTGAATAAATATTGCACTTTTATTTTCTGAGGTTTTATCACCTTTAAAACTCTTTCCTAAATATTGTATTTATGAACCATATATAACAAACAGTCAATGACCTGCGATTACACCTTAGGTACTACTTGGTGCTCTCCCTTTTAAGACTTTCTATTTATGATTTGCAAAATATCTACTTCACAATGTACTCCCAAACACTGTGAATTTACGCATTTGCCCATTCAGCAAGCATGCTCAGTACTGAACCACTCAGAAAGAATGGGAAACAAAAAACAAACACTTTTCAATAAGATATAAAATCCATGCTTGCAAGTTTTAGAACTAAGACTTTATTTGTATATGACAAAAGCATGGAGGATATTTTAGGAAGACTTCAAAGCTCTATGTGTGTTTATGTGTGTGTTTATGTGTATGTATATGCATGCTTATGTATCTGTATATTTTCCATTTGAGATACTAAAATAGATTTGTTCTCTCCTTTTTTATCTAGATTATAGAATATATGGAAAATGTTTTAAGATATAAGAAGCTTTATGTTTTGCTGTGAACTATTTTAACACATGATCTATAATAAATTCATTTGAAAAAATTAACTCTGTATGCTTAATAAATTTAATATATCTTTTCATTGTTTTATAAAATTGAGCCAATTTACAAATTATCTGAAATGTAGGGCAACATTTATTTGCTGTTGTTATATTTTCTTTTGCACTTCTCTTTGTAAAAATAAAAATATCTGGTGAAAACCAAAAAAAGCTTGGAAAGCATTACCATATTCCAAATCATTATAGCATATTACCATGAATCTTTCTGGAAATCTTCTCCAAATGAAGGTTTTGTCTTAATTGAATATTAAATTATAGTTTTTGTAATTAACTCATTATATTCTTTAACCTCTAATTCCTCTCTGAGTTTACAAACTCTTCCCAGTTCTTTCCACAGTTCTGAGATGTCCTAGACTCTGATGGGATGCCCGGAGACTATTTCAGTCCTTGTTCCTGCTTCAAAATAATTAAACTGTGTGTCCCTGGCTCTACACCTTACTGGAGAGTAAGCAGCTAGCTTCATGAGCAGACTTCTGTTCAAAATCAATGGCATATTTATCACCTTTACTTAAGTCCACTTAGGTGAATCCTGGGAATTTCAGGCAAAATATTTTCCTGAAGGAGAAATAACTTTGCACAAGATCCACCTTTAAGCTACACCAGCTTAGGAGCAGCTTATTCCTCTTCCGTATGGAACAAGCCTAGAAAAACATAATTTGCTTAGAGTGTTATTTTGGGAATGCCTTAGCTTTTAGGCACCACACTACCAAAGTTCTTTGAAATACTAATATTACAATAATGCAATCACAAAAGAAAAACAGGGACCAGGATCAAAATGAAAGGTATATAGCTGTAATGAAAATTTAAATATTTGAGATCTTTAGGTTTTTTGTTTGTTCTTATACGTTAAATGTGCAGATTTATAGTTAAACACAACATAAAACTTTAAAGATGCTAAACAAATTCACTCTGATATAATTACCAATTTGTTACTACAGCAGCGTAACAAAGGGAGGTCATTCATAAGTAAAATATCACTTCTAAAACTGTGTGAATTAATCATGATTCTTCATTTTTGTGCAATGCTGATAAAATACTTTATCTTTCTGTAAATAAATGTATTTTTTTCTAGGTTTATATTGATCCTTGGAAGTGAATGCTACCATGATCTGGCCAAATTTCATTGAATTTGCATTGTTATTTACAGAACTATATAAGTTCAGAATCAAGTAGATAATTTAAAAAATTAAACATAATATTGTGTAATATATTTTTTATTACCTACAATTGAAAACAATTTTTTTCTAGACTGAAAAAATGAATAGTAATCTACTTTAAGCAAATGACTTGTGTCTACTATGTAATCAAATTGATTGGACATTGGTTATGATTAAGACCATTAGTTGCAAATGATACCTGGGACAGGAAATTGTATTTTTGTCTTTGTATATTGAGTTAGTAAGTTAAATAGACGGTGTCCTGGACCTTAAATAAATTCAGCAAATGTGTAACACCTGAGTGCTCCTCATTTTACAAGGCCCTTAGAACATTCAGATTATCTGAATGCTACAGCCACTGGCATTTTGACTCAATGGGTCTTATTCAAATAATTTGTAGATTTTTGAGGAAAATGAATCTGACAATGATTTTGACAATGATTTTGATAATGATTTTGCAGATTCTAAAAAATTAAAATTTAACGGTTTAAGTATTGTTGTAGACAATGTTTATGTGGAATTTTTTTCTGTCTTTCACTGTTTTTGAAAAAGTGGTTTATACCAGAGCAAAACTAATGCATTATTTTGAACCATACTATCAAAGAACAACTTGGGCCATCTGTTTTTGTAGCAGATGGTAAATATTTAATAAGGGAATCCCTCATACAGTCTCTAGTAATTAAATATAAGCCATTATGTTTTTTTCAACATCCTCCCTGCTTATTCTCAATGTTAGTGTCTAGGCAGTGTGCTGTGACCCAGACAAAAATGTTTAATACTGTTATTTTCATATAAAAGTCAGGAAGATGTATTCCAGAGTAAGATAATTTCATTAGCTAAACAAGTTGTTAAATGAAGAGTGACTTGACTTGGGAATTGGATGCTATTTTACATGTCAAAACTTTTTCAAATATGATCCACTAGCTCAAATGAATTTGGCTAAATTCCAAACTATTATTTTTGCTCCTTGTCAGAAGATTTTTTGGAATTTGCTTGCAATTGAGTAACCTATTTTAAGAATCTGTATCATTCTTAAAAATTCTAACTTATGGTAAGACTTCCCTTAAGAGGAAAAAAGTGTGTTTCAGCACCTAAAATCTCCAGTGCAATTAAGGGACACCATGGTTTATTTTACTTTGTGTTTTCCCCTTAAATATTTTAAGTATCTAATAATGAATTGATAATTGCTGATGCAAGAAGAAGTGACCATGCTTCCAATATGCTGTATTGTTACAAATAAGCTTTTCCATGAATAAAAGTCCATCGAGGAGGCAAAGTAATCAGAAGATTCAGCATTTAAGGAATTTGGATGTTTTCATAGTTAATTCAAGATTGTTAAAGTGTTCTTAACTACAAGGGGCAAATCAGGAGCAAGCAATGGCTAATAAAAAAAAAGAGTGCGCAAGAGAGTGAGAAGAGCAAGACAGAATGCGTGCAATATACTGGTTATTTCGTAGTACATTGAACAGAACATTAGAGGAAGCATGAGGAGATCAAATTAGCAGTTGGCCTCACTAATGACCATCCTCAGTTTCCTAATCATTGCATATGAATGGTTTCTTAGGTGCAAAATGAGGGAGATGAGAAAATGAAATTTTATGGTTAACTCATTTATCCAAGAAGTATTTGTAAACTGATTGGGTCTAGCAGTAAGAATTTGTGTTTGCTTAGCACACACTTCGCTAGGAAAATGCTATAAAATTGCTCTATGGTGTCTAAAAAAATAAGAATACTATTTTTGTCTGAGAACAAACAATATGCTTTATGTTAATGTACTTTACACTACTTCTAACCTCTGAAAAATATATATCTTTAAAAAATTAAAATGTTAATTCTGCTGATTCAAAGTTAGCATTCCCCATGCTGAACTGTGGAGCTATGGAAACTGTAGTTTTTCAACACAATACCTACAGATTCTCATCTTGAATAGGCCATAAACAGAACTATGTCTTCCCATTTTCATCTTATAACCAGGCACTTCTGGGAGTGTATATGCCACACTAATTTCACTCCTTAATCTAATAAATAGCACTCAAGAAAAGATGTATAAAATGAAAGTACAGATGTTTCATATAGTTGTATCTTATTCGAATTATTTCTTTTTATTAATAATATAGAAATTGTCTTTTATTGGTATTTCAGAAATGTCATTTCAAATGAATTAAATTCCCTTTAGAGAATAATGGCATAGTCATTTTAAACTCTGATAAGTTTGTTTAATGATGGGTTGTTTAACATATTACAAGAGGATCAAGTAAACCAGCTTTTTTAGGCATTTAGGAATTGAGAATTACATTTTGATCAGTCATGTGTTCATGAATTTTATTTACTATGAGTAGTAAATGAAGCTGAGAGTCAAGGCATTACATAAATGATGGGAATTCTATAAGAACAACCTTTTAGAGAGAAGGCCATTGTGAGACATTTCTTTAATGAGATTTGCATATTCCTCCATTAAAAAAGAAACCTTTTTACTAATATTACAAAATTTTCCCTATGTCACAACAGGTTAATTCACAATTTTCTTCCCTTTCTTTCCTTTATTTTATGGTATTGCAAAGTAATATGTGCATAATAAGTAAAACATCACCGGTAAGTAATCTGCTTTGAACAACCCAGTGAGTTTAATATTAACTTGCAAATCCTAGTTCTTCATTACATCAGTAAATTGAACTTTAAAATTCTATTGGTTAGGTGAATTTTATTTTAAATATAACAAATGGAATTGACAATTCCCAATATTCCGTATATATCATGAAAGAAATATTTTGCAAACAGGATTGATGGAGCTGGCCTAACAATGTGATCCCATCCCCATGCTGCAGGACTTGAATATGACATGGGGATCGGTTATAGCAGCAGTTACAGGAACATCTGCAGGTGCTTGGTATGGGAAATGTTTACCCCTAGGACCATCACTCTTTTCTCTTTCTTTTCTTTTTAATGAAATCAAACAAACAAAAAACCACAAACAAACCCAGTCTGTAATATGATTGGTCATTTAAATATGTTACAGACCTAGCTCATTTTTTTCACATTCATTTTCATTGTATACTGAAGGAAAACCTCATCAATTGTTACAGTAATATGGGAGATTCTTTGTTTTGTGTCTCTCCCTGACTTTCATATCTTCAAAATGAAGGAAAAGAATCTTGAATACTCATTTTAAAAATAGTGTCTATCCAAATAACAATTGAAATAAGAAAAGGTATTTAAGTTTAAAATGGTTCCAATTAGATATCTTGAATTTACGCCAGAATTGATGATATTGACCTCAGAAAGTCGGTTATTTGGACCTAATAAATTCACCCTATCTAGAGGATAATATAACAGTTTGGTATTTCATATGCTCAAACTGAAGGCAAGAGTTATTATTTCTCTAAGATCTAAAAATACACAGTGAACAAGACAACTTGCCAGAATATCATGTAAAGTAGCAGTAAGTTCCAGCTTGTTGAAACTCTAATTATGTCTCTCTCGAGGGAGCTGCAGGCTTTATTTCAGCACATTCAAAGGTGAGTGCTGGAAATGAGAAAAAACCAAAAGCATTGTAAGAAACATGAGGCAAATTGAGGGGAATTTATCATTTTCAATTTTGAAAAATTTTGAAAAGAGTGATATTTACATATTCATATTAAATTTTTCTTAATTGTACTGAGATAAACAAAAATGGAATGACAATATACTAAAAAGCAGACCAAACAAACTGAACTGAATTACTGTCTCCTGAGCGCTACCTGCTTTTAATCTCAGAATGTAAAAGAAAGGTTGGTATCAAATTGAGTGTTAGAAAAATAACAAAGCAACGTATTTCTCACAAATATGTTTTGGAAGTGGATCAGATAATATGTTTGTTTCATCATAAATTTAGTCTTCATTTGCAGATATGAGTTTCACCCTTGAGTGCATATGGTATTATATTGAATATTTGGGAACAATAAAGGTAATAGAGGGGTTGAGTAAAAAGGTATTAGAGAGGAGTATACTGAATTATAAGTAGGGGAAGGGAAGGGAGAAAAAAAAAAAACAAGAAAAAGAGAAAGCTAGAAAATAAACAGCTGAGTGAAAAAAATACATTTTGCAAAAAAATCCACCAGTTACAAAGAGAAGGGATTGGAAGTTTGATTAAGACTGTAAATAAAATCTGGGGGAAAAAAAGACCCATAGAAAAGAATGCTGTTTAATAGTAAGCATTTTAAGCTTAAGGCATAGAACTAATGGATTAAACCACTGATTTCAGTACATAGACTTGTTTGACAGGCTAGGAAATTAATATTGACGTGAAGAGCTAATACTATAGAGATTTAAAGGAGGGAGACAGCCTTTTCATCTATGAATTAATTTTTAAAATCCTACAACATAGAGTGATGTATTTGTAGGTTTCTTACAAATTATTTTAAAATATATCATACTTTATCAGGAAAAAGTACTTTAGAGGTCACTCCTAAAAGATTGCTAATAAGATTTTTATAGGTGAATCAAGGAGTATAACATAAAAATTTGAAACAAGATTACAGTGGCTTGAGACTTTGATTTTCAAAGTGGTTACCACTGTGCTGCTTTCTGAGTATGTTTGGGCTTTCCTTAATCCACTCATTACAGCAGCTGAGCTGGAGTTTTTTAGAGCAGTCTTGGTTCTGACCTATATCAGATCATGAGCATAATATACTATAAAGCAACTCAAGGTCCAATGTCAGCAAACACTCAGTTATGACTTGAAATAAAAGAATATGTTGACATTGGTGAACAGAAATATGCAAATAATAATAAGTATTATCATTGCTGGGTGAAGGAGAAATGCTTGTAAGATGAGAAAAGACAAATATTTTTATTATTCTTTATGCCCTGAGCATGAGCAAGAGCTTTGAACTTGAATGATCAAAACCACTCAATGGTTGGAAAATATCAAACAATAATATCAGGCTAAATCATTTTTTGAAAAGTAAAATAGATTTCTTTAATTTCCAAATATAAGCATCATGAACATTAACTTTATATAAATATATCAAGAATAACAAGGATTATGGTACAATTTATTCTACAACAAACACCAAATTAAAGAAGACTGGATAGCAGAAAAACCAATTTAGCTATTGTTAATCTTCTGTTTAACTTTCCAATTCAACTCCTAATTTCAGTTATTGTATTTACCATTTTAGAAACTTACTTGCCATTTTTTCATATGTGTTTCGTTTTCAAATATTTCGGGTTCTGTTTTATTGTGTCTGATGCTTGAAGATATGTTAAATTTTGCTTTTAAAGGATTTAATAAATATATAAGTTGTTTTAAAATTTATGCCTAATAATTCCAAAATCTGAAATATTTATGACCTTCTTTCTGCTGTTTGTTGATTCTGTGTGTCTTGTTTACTAAGGTACATATCTCTTTGATAAATTACCAGTGGAAATTCTTTGGCCTAGGGTGAAAGATTTTTCTTTTTCTTTTTGTTCCCCCACCAGAGAATACTCCCTTTGGCTTTGCCAATACCTAAGGCTCTATCATAATAGGGCATACCATTAAATTCACGGCTTGAGGTTGTTTGCAACTTCACATGATCTGAGCCTCAAATTTGTTTTTAGCTCGTCCTTCCCCTGCATCCCTTATTTTCTTAATGTGGAGACAGTCTTCTTTGAAATCTCCTGGGAAATGTTGTGTTACAATAATTCCAAGACTGTGGCCCCAGATCAATGTGGCGAGTGTCTCCTCTTAACTTCCACATCTCACACATCATGCAAGGCTTGTTGGCCCTTAATTTCCATTCCCAGCATGATGTAAATCCACCAAAGCCAAAACCAAATTTTTTGAATCATTTAATATCCTCAAGACAAATGTACTTTCAGTCTTCTAGGACTCAATGTAGCAATTGGAGTTTGCTCTTTCTCTTAAACTATCTTGTCAGTTCTATGATATTTTCAAGGGGAATTTATAAAAAATATTTTTTCCCAGCATTTTTAGTAATTTTTAGCTGTTAGTGACAGTGGAACTACAATCTATAGACCTATCAATGCTGTGTATCTGATAAGGTATTTTTGTTTCTCAATATAAAAGTCATAGGCTCTTTTAAAAATAATATAAATAACTGAGCACTCTACTTTGAACATAGGTAAAATTAAATGGGATTTTTTTAATGACTTTTATTGGAGTTTGGAGGTTGATATCCTCTTTCCTTTTCTGGAATCATGATATATAAGAAAGCTCTAACTAGCCATCTTTCCTATTTCTTTAGGAAAGCATGCCAAAAAATAAAGCCAGCACAGAGGAAAACAGACCCTATCTACTTTCTTTCCAAACCTCTTTATTCAACTTTTAGTTCTTGGAGTTACTTTATAGTCTTCTAATAAATGTGTTATTTTCTCCTTTAAGCTATCCATTGTTGTCTGTAACCACAAACTGTAACAGTACATTTCCTCTAGCCCTTGAAATTGAGGAGAAATAGAAACAAATGGAATTTAAAACTATAATATTTTAAACACAGAATAATATACTAGTGAAACAACACAGACAAATTCACATGAACAATGTGAATTTTAGAGAAGAAAAAAGAACACTAGCATGTACATAAATGTTATTCCATTAATCTTACAAGAAACTTCATCATACAAGTTTTATTAGCCTGATTTTAAAAATGAGGGGTGTTCAAATCCATGGAGTTAGAAAACTTGAAAAATGTGGCCAATAAAGAAAAAATAAAACAAACAATAAGCAAAAACAAACAAACAAAAGCAGTGGAACTGGAGTTTAAATCATGCATGTGACTTTTCCCACTGCAGTAACACTAATGTGCCTGTGCATGAATACAAATAAATTAGTCCTCCAGGAAGACAGTTAGGGACTATAGACAAACAAATGCAGTAATTGTTATAGTAAATGCACATAGTACCTCTAAGTAGAGTTGTTGGTAATTATATGTAGAAATAGGTACAGTGGTAATTCTTAGGTAGGAAAATTAAAGATTATATGGAGGATTAGAATTTTTTTAGTAATAATTTTTTTTAGATTTTTTAAAAGATACTTAGATTGCATAAATGTTTCACAAAAACTTTAGGGAGTCCCATATGCCTCACTCCCCACACCTCCCACACCTTCCCACATAAACATCCTTCATTAGTGTGACACATTCCGTAGAATTTTGATCCGGCAATATTTATGACAGAGAAGATGTAAACATGCAGAAATTGGGGAGTGCAATTTCAGAATACTAGAAGGAATACTACATATAGTTGTATAAGACAAATGTCAAAGTTTGTAGCTTGAACAGAAGTTTTAATGGGAATATTCAAAAATCTTTGTTGTTTGGAAACTCAACAAGATGCTTTAGATTTTTATACTGGTAACAGACATAAGCAATGTAACATATCATGCTAGTTATTTATTCTTGATCTGAAGGGACTACAAAGCCTATGTCTTTCCTGTGCTGAAGCTATCTTTGCTCACACTCCCAGCTTCACTTCAATGTCAATTTTCTGGTGTCTTGGGACACTCAACTTCATGGTCTCTTGGAATCATGAACCTCCCAGGTGCAGAATGATTTGGAAATATTTTACTTTGGCCATGTATATTGTTTTATTGCCTGTTCCATAACCATCTCAAAGGCTAAGTAAACTTGGTATTGGGTAAAATCTATTGTGTCTCCTGAGTTTGATTATTAATCTGAATGCAAGGCGTTTAAGATTTTAAATTTGTGATAAAACTATTGTTACAGGATATCATGATGGACCTTACTTCTCCATTGCTTGGTCTTTGAAACTTAAAACTTAAAACTTTTTTCCAAGTAAAAATATTTTGCATAACAGTATTACCTCCAGGTTTTAGTGGGAATAAATCAAATCAAGCCAGTTTTACTACCCAGAAACATCAGTTCAGCTCTGCATTCTTCCAAACATCAGGCTCAAGGAAAAGTGGATCTTCAGAGTCTGGAATTATTCTCTAAGAAGAGAGTACCACTGCTTTTTTTCCTATCTTCTTCCCCAAGAAGAGGGAGTGATCTTCCTTTTCCCCAAAGCCAAGGAACATGATGGTGGCTATAAGAGTGTTAAGACATATTTTTCACAAAAGGAAATGAATTGATATATCTAAATTGAGAAAATATTGTTAAGCATAACATTTGGAAATTGTACGGGGAATAACAGTGCCAAGAGCCACAAAAGATATAAGTGGTGCTGGTGTAAGGGGTGTAAGACTTGGGGGTAGGCTGTTGGGAAGCAGCAGAGAACTGTGGCTTTTCAATTATACCTTTCAATAAATTTTACTTATACATATGTATTACTTTCACAAAAGTTTGCATGTTCATATATTTTATATGTATGTTTGAAAGAGTTATATTCATGGAGAAATGTTAAAGGAGAGTGGACTACTGTTTAATGAATCAGGGTCTTAGCTCATCTCTGAAAACAATTTTCTAGACTATGGCAACATAGATGGGTTCTACAAAGTACAACTTCCGTTCCCAAGTTTTGTAGTTGCAGAAAGTAGACTTTATTAGCATACCCATATTTGATCTGACTCTCAAGGACTAATTCTTCCAAATAAGCTCATAAAACAATGTAATACATAAAGGTGAAGGACATACTTTCTTATTAAAATTTAACAATTTTCACTGTGTGTGTCTGCACAAGTACAAACACATATCCACAGTTGATGAGTATTTAGTTTTGAAATATTTTTATGTCCACAAAACTTAAAAATGCAGCCAAAAGTCATATTTGAGGAACA
>JAQZBX010069174.1:0-15620 GCA_029593785.1 Cabassous unicinctus | reverse complement strand
TTTATTTTATTTATCCCTCCCCTTGCTGCTTGTGCTGCTGTGTCCATTCGCTACGTGTCTTCTCTGTGTCTGCTTATCTCCCCTTTGCTGTGAGGTCTTGCCGCATCAGCCCGCGGTGCTGCCCTCACAAGGAGGCGCCGGGAAGCGAACCCAGGGCCTCCCATATGGTAAACGGGGGCTCTATCCACTGAGCCACACCCGTTTCCTTGATTTCTTTCTACCAAAGGTTGTTGGCTCTCTAGCCAAGTCAGGAAGGCGCCACCCTCTTTTCTTTCCCCTGACTCCAGTCCTCCACCTGCCCTCTACTCCCTGGCTTTGAATGTAAATAAATAATATTAACACTTGCATTAGGTGTGTTGTTGCTTAAGAACCTGGTAATGTTTTCCTTTTTCTTTTTAAAAGGACAGTCTGAGTCTCAAATTACCAGCACCTTTCAATTCACAGCAAGCTGCCTTTACTGTTATTCTAGGACATAGCCATTTTTGGTTCATTTAGGGGCTAGCCATGAAGAGAGGGAAGATTTCTATCACCGAAAATAAATGGGGGAAAATGAGACACACACACCTTTTTTTTTCTTTTCCAAAGCATTTATTTTTAAATTCTTAGAGGTACTTTCGATATTTTGTTCTTTTTTATTTTGTACATTTAATAATTGAAAATATAAACAATTAAAAACTAAAAAGTAAACACAGATGAATATATACATTTCTCAATTAAATGTAATGGATACATATAAAAATTTTTTTGAATCAAACAATATGTTACACAATATATTTGGTTCATAGTAACACATTCATACAGTATCTGTCCTTTTGTGTCTGGCTTGCTTCGTCAGCATATTGTCCTCCGGGTTCATCCATGTTGTCAAATGCTTTACGACTTAATTTCTTCTTACAGCTGCATAATATTCATCGTGTGAATAGACCACAGTTTGTTTATCCATTCGTCTGTTGATGGACACCTGGGTTGTTTCCAACTTTTGGCAATGGTGAATAATGTTGCTATGAACATCGGTGTGCAGATGTCTGTTCGTGTCACTGTTCTCAGTTCTTCTGGGTATAAACCCAGTAGTGGTATTGCCGGGTGAGACCCTCTTTTGTTTGCTAGTAGTTGAAAAATTAGAAATGATGGTAAAAGTACAACCCTAGTTGAGAAACATAAGTTCATTTCTTTCGGCCTTAAAAAAAGTGATCAATGTAAACATAGAGAGAGGTGATTGGCAGGAACCTTCCCATAAGCTTAAGTCATTGCATGTGGAATGGTTCATATAGGGCTTTTCTTTTTTTATCATAAGTGATCATCCCACTCTTTAATGCCTCAAACAATGGTGTATGGTTTCAGCCTAAATTAGATGAAATGATTTATTCTCTTAAAAATTCTGTAAATAATTATGAATTTATTGAAATTGAGTTAATAAAAATGGAATTTCTAAACAAGTCTTTTCTTTATAGTCTAGGGGAATAGGAACAGTAAATTTTAAAAATACTATCAAATATAATCTTTATTAATGCCATCAAGACGGTTGGAGTAAGTACTTTGCAAAAATCACAGCTCTGAAACACAGAATGCTGATGAAATTGAAGCTTTGCCAGTATACTTATTGTGCCTCAATACATTTTAAACAATGAGCTAGAATGTACTAAATATTCAGGTCCAAATGAAAAGTAGGGGCCACAGGCGAGAACTGAAGGTCCTCAGCCCTGGCAATGGCTGCTCCAAATCAGGGTCCAGCAAGCCGCTGTGTCCAGTTCTCCCGACACCCCCACCTCGCCACCTGTAAATCCAGTGTATCTTTCTTCTGACTTATCTCATATGTAAAATTCTTTTAGTAATTTTATATATCATTTATCATTACACCAAACAATTTATAAAAAATACATTATTTAAAATATGGTCAAAGCCTTAGTTGTTTTTAAGGTATAATTAAATCATACTCAACTATATTAATAAAACATCCTTAATGAACTTATTTTTTATTGTTTCATTTTGGGTTTTAGGAAAAGCCAATTTGGCTTACATTTAGTTAAATATATATGTGGATTGTACAGCTCATACAGGGATTGTGTGGTGACTATGGATTCTGTCTCTTTTGATCTTTTATTTTTATTTTTATTTTTTTTTTAAAGATTTTATTTATTTTTTTATTTTATTTATCCCCCCCTTGCTGCTTGTGCTGCTGTGTCCATTCGCTGCGTGTCTTCTCTGTGTCTGCTTATCTCCCCCTTGCTGTGAGGTCTTGCCGCATCAGCCCACGGCGCCCGCGCGAGCCGGCCTGCCCTCACAAGGAGGCCTCGGGACGAGAACCCGGGCCTCCCATATGGTAAACATGGTAAACGGGAGCTCTATCCACTGAGCCACACCCGCTTCCCTCTTTTGATCTTTTATAAAGAGACAGGTTTAGGGTTGAACTTTAATTTTGTCTAGTCTTTATAAAAATACAGGTATTTATTAAAATCACATTATATTACTCTTAAGTCTAAAAGCCATTTAAGATGATCAGAAAATAGAAAAATATAACAATTAGTATTACAATTAACTATTAGATAAAATATTACATCCTTAAGCTTTATTTAGAAAGTTTAAGCATTATCAATTTTTTTAGGTCTATATAATTTCATGGTTATTCCTGGATCTTTGTAAACATCAACCTTAAAAGGCTATAGTGTTTTAAATTATAACACAACTGTAAACCAATTTTTATATTTATTTGGGTGACATACCACAAAAAAGGTATTATCTTTGTCATATCAAGCTGTGAACTAGTCTAGTAACTAGAATTTTATCTTCAGAATGTAAGAGCAGGCTTATTATACTGAAAAACAGAATTATTGTTTCAAAATAGTTTAGTTTTGTAATCTTTTTCTTTGGTTGAGCTAGATAGATTACATTCTGAAACTGAGGTTACAACATCTTAATTTTTATACAGACAAAAATAATAAATTCATTCCTTTATTCATTAATTTCTTTCTAGGAACACCCTCATCTTTAGCAGTATCTTTTATTTTTTAACAACAAAAACAAGTAAGATTAGTTTAAACATTAAAACAAAGTTATAGAGTTTGAGCATTTTTAGCTCCACTTTCACCTTGCAAGACTGTTCCTTATTAGTCAACTCCACAGTTTCAGAGAGTTTCCAGACTGCTTTTTGAAGGAAAAAGAGAAAAAGAAAGGAAAAGCACAGAGAAAGCATCACCAAGTTACAAGTTATCCCATTAAGATCATTAGATTTTGTTTGTATATTTGTATGTGTACCAAAACCATAAAGTTTTTCCATTCAAAACGGTAGGGCTATTTCAGATGAGATCTTATCATTTCTATCTATGATTGTATCTTCTAGACATTACTATAGCAGGATAATGAGAGGCCACCCTTGGAGCCAACTCCTCCCATTTTTCAATTCATGTGAGTTTTACACATCAAGGGAAAATACAGATTTTTTTTTTTCCATGTCAGAATAGTTTTGAAACAAAGAATTTTCTATTTTGGGAAGCTTCTGTGAACTGAAGCTTTTCCACTCAGGAATTCTCCTAGGGAAGGATCTTTAGCTTTGGAGTCGTGTTTATTAACTGGAGGAATTTCTGAGAGCATATTTTCTCATCTGTGTTGCCACAGAGAATCAAATCCCAGTTTGGAAACAGAGCTTTATAGGTGGAAAGTCTTCTTTCTAAGCCATCATACATATTGCTTATTGCTACTTTGCCTAGTCAGATGGGAGAATTGCTACGGGATGGTGGAAACGAGACCACATCGTGGCTCATATGGTATTTCTCCAACTTTAGATCTGAATCATTGCCATTTTCTTTGGAAAAAAAGAAGCGCCATTCAAATAAAAGTACACTTATTCTCAGAACCCTGGCCATCTTCCGACTCCTCCAGTCCAGGTTTCTCTGAAGACTCGGCCCTTATTTGTACATTCATACTTTCCAGTCAAATTTTTAATGTAATTAATAACTCAATTTATTTTTCCAGAAAGAACATTACTCTTCAATCAGATATACTAGAAGCATTTCTACTGTAGTAGGGAAAGAAAGCAGTCCCTCCCACTTTAGTCTGACCGAGACTAATTCATAATCAGCTGATTGGTTGCCTCTCCTTTATAAACCTGAACAGATTTCATCACTAATGCCTGCATTTTCTTTGTTTTACCTTCTAAATTATTTACCTCTGATAGTCTTAGTAACAAAAGGACAAGTGTCTTATCTAAATCTAGAGTTGGGCTAGTTCTCATAGAGAAAAATCTTTCTTTACCAAGAAAAAAGTAAGTTTGAGGAAGGATTGTGGAATTTGACCCTCGGATAGCTTACTCCATAGGATCAAGTCCAAGCTGGAAGGCACCATTGATTGTGAAAGGTATTAATTAAGCAAGCAGGATAAGCACTGTGTTTATGAATTAAGGAAACTACTATAGTGGGAAGAGGAATCTTAAAGCAATCTTCTTAACATTATCAAAATAAACACTTCAAAGCCAGAACACAATGCTTTTCTTGAGAACTGGATTATGTACCTAATCATAAATCTTATTTATGTCTTAGTTGAAACAACTATAAGGCAAAAGATCTTTTATATCTATGAAAAGTAAAATCTGTAATCTCATAGCATTAGAAAAATTCTCATCTTTTGGAATAGAAAATGTTAGGTGCTTAGTGACCAATACTAGGAAAGAAATACACTCTGAAACTTGTTTTTCTTTTAACCTACAATCCTGTTAGAGGTTATTCATCATCCTTAAAGGAGAAACTTCTATGTCTGGCCTTGGTCTTTCTTGAATTCAAAGGGAATCCTTCTATAATTGCAAGGAAATGATTACAGAGCCACACAGAAATGACTTTACAAAGATAATCATAATAACACTAATCATTATTGCTAGAGTTAAAAAAAAAATCCCTAAATGTCCAAAAACAGCAAATTGCTTAAGTAACTATAAATTATGAAACATTAAGTCAACATTTAAAAGGGAAGCAGATGTGGCTCAGGCAGTTGAGTGCCTGCTTCCCACATGGGAGGTCCTTGGGTTCAGTCCCCGGTGCCTCCTAAAAACATATAAACAAACGAAAAAACTAACTCAGAGGAGCCGATGTGCCTCAGTGGTTGAGTGCCGGCTTCCCACATACGAGATCTGGGGCTCATTCTCTGGCCCTGGTACCATAAAAAAAAAAAAAAAAAAAAAAAAAAAAAAAAAAAAAAAAAAAGGCATGGTAAAATGCTTATTGTATGATGTCAAGTGAGAGAAAAGCAGGACAAAAATCTACAAATGCAGCAAAATATGGTCACATTCATATACAGACCAAAAACCGGAAGGAAATGAACTATACCAACATTTAATGGTGCTTTTTAAATATTTAAAATAAACTTTTTATTTAGAATAGTTTTAGATTTATAGAAAAGTTGCAAAATAGTACAGCACCCTGATTCCCCTATTGTTAATACTTTTCATTACTATGGTATTTTTAACTGCTTTATTTTTTTAAATTTCTGAATCTGAGGTAGGAATCTCAGAAATGGAGCAATTTAGAAAGTTCAGTGATAAAACAGGAGAGGACTGGAGACAGAAATAAAATAAACTATAATCCATCTCAAGGAAGAAAGGACCTGGTTACCACATTTACATCTTAATAATCCTCTTGTTCTTTTTCTGTAATCATAAATGTCTTGAAACGTTATTTGTAAATATTTTCCTGAAGACTATATAGACTCCAAATGTTTTAACGTATGGCCCTTGGACTATGACCTTGCTAATTAATATTGTGAAACAACCCTCTGGTTTATAATGTTCAATGTGTAAATATTAGACTTTTCTTTTTAGGTAGAAGAATTTTAGATTGATTTTGTCTTCTTCTTCTTTCCTTGGCTAAAGGACTATTAATAAGTAATCACTGACTTTAGAGGATTATTTTTAACTTAAAAGATGGACAAGAGCTTTTGCTTGCACATATTCTTTTACTAGCCTCAAAAAATTGTTGTTTAGTTTGTTTCTGAACTAAAACCTTTTTCAGTCCTATATATGGCTGTGGCATTGGGTTTGAGTCAGTTAGAAGGTATGCCCTTTTCCCAACACTTAATTGTTTTGTAAAACCCATATTCTGTTTTTATGATTTTTATGCATCGAAATCATTGTTTTTTTTAAATTGGTACATTTACACATGTTAAAGTACAACATCTGAAAGGATACACAGCAAAATCATAAAGGCGACTTTTGGGAAGAAGGGGATGGTTAGAGATAAAGCATTGAAGGAGATGTCAGCTTTATCTGTAATATTTCCATTTTTAACCTCTATAGTGTTTATTATTATGGCTTCTTGTATATTCCTGATATTGTTGATTTGTATGGAAACTATTTTAATAGCAATAGTATTTAAAGAGAAATGAATAAAAAATGGAAAGAGTTATAACAATACATACAGGTAAACTAATTTTAACTGATATTCCTAGCATATATTAAGAGTCTGATCCTCCAAACCTTCAAATAATGGATTACATTTTCAGGGGAGACCCCCTAACTCTTTACCACCTAAGTGTTTGTGGAAAAAATTCTGAAGTTGTTTCCAGGCATCCACCTGGGCCATGGCATGAGCCCTGGGCTCCCCTCCCCAGATGACAGGTCTGCCTATCAAGGTGTGCAGGGAAGCCCGGCACATGGGGAAATAAGGGGGCTCAATATAGTGCCCTGTCCCTGGGTAACAGATGATCTGGGGCTTTTCCTTACCATGGGCCTGTAAGCGTTTAGAGGCTTCATTAGCATAGAACTCACTCTTCCAGTTGTGGTCATCCTGACCAACAAGGAACAGGAAGGTGCTCTCGGCCCTTTCTATAGGAATGAAGCTCTTCAGGTCAGGTTCTTCCAAAGGGCTGTTGAAGCCATCCAAAATGTCTGCAAGGCCATCTTCGGTCGTCCTGATTCTATGTGCATGGAAGTTCACAGGGGGCAGGGTCTCACCCTTGTAATGTAAAGCTACCCCAGTAGTGACCACAGAGCCATTGATGATAGCAGCAGCAGTGATGCCCTTCAGCAACGAGGCCATGGAGAGGCAGAGTTCACCTCCTTTGGAAATTCCAAGCAGCCCAACTCCTGGACCTTTCACCTGAGAAAAGGACAGAGGAAAGAGTGGAATGAGTCCATGGATAGTGTAGTGTGGTGAGAAGTGTGGTGCCCAGCCTTGGAAGTCAGGTGGACTGCAGCCTGAACCTGGGTTTTACCATTTACTGAGTTGTGAAATCCTTGGGAAATTTACTTCTCCTTCCTCCCTACTTTTCTTTTTACAATTTCTTCATCACATTCTTGGTGATGTCACCATCCATGTGGATGATCTATCAAGTAATTCGACCTCTCAGTTCCCTGACTTCCATATCTTCAATGATCTTTTTCTCTACCTCACCTCAGCCACGAACTCCTATTGTCGTACCCTACACCCAAATCATCACCAATAACTACACCATCCCTAAAGTCCAAGCTTCAAGCATTCCAGTCTCTGATCACCCACAATTAAGTATTTCCAGTTTACTCATTCTAGCAATTTTCCCACCTCTTGGAGACCTTGATTTCCCCTTTTTCACTATCAATACCTCCCTTATGTTCTTACTTCCCTCTTCATCCAGCTTAGATGTAATGTTTCATCATTATAATCACTCCCTTGCAAACACTCAATAACTTTAATACTTCTTTGGCATATTTGCCTGGAAAAGTGCCAACACTGGCTAAATCCACTTATCCAATTCCTCCTGACCTGCATTTGTGCAAACGAGCATTGCTGGGGAAAAAAACACATTTGTGCTGACAGATTTTACTTTCATCTTCTGACCATAAATTTCAGTTGAAGCACCCACACTGTCCATCAATCCTACCACACTTCTGTTTGCTTTCTACTCCTCAAAAGCCGATGTCACACCTTTGCCTACCTTCTCTTACCTCTTCAAACGCCCTTAAGACCCATCACTTTCAGGCCCTCATACTTTATTGAAAAAAATAGAAACTGTCTGGTAGGAACTCATCCTCATTTTCCCACTGCTAAATCTACCTTCTTCAACAGGAACTCAGGCTCTCTGCCTTCCCTCCTGTTTCTAAGGAAGAAGTATCTGTTCTTATCAAAGCCTAGCCCTCTACTTGTGCTCAGGATCCCATTCACTCTGTCATTCTCAAGGACTCTGATTCTTCTCTACTGGCTCATTCCCATCAGTGTACTTACCTGCTTTAGGATCTCTTACATTTTCATAACAATCTCTTGACCCTACATCCACTCTAGTTACCACCCTTTCAACAGCAAAATTTGTGGGAAAAGTTGTCTGTAACTGGTCTCTTCCTTGCCTTCCATTTTGTAAGTAACCTCCTCCAGGGTACTTCATGTTTGCACTGTTACACAAGGATTGCTCTTGTCACAGATACCATTGACTTATATGTTACAAATGAATGGCATTTGCTTGACCTCTGAGCAGCAGTCTATTTTCCTCGACACTTCTACAATAGCACCCTTGACTGATTTCCCCCATTTTCTCCTCATAAAAAGTACTGGAAATCAGGTGATATTATCATCCCAATTGTTCAAAGGAGGAAACAGAGATCCCAAGGTCATGGGGCAAGTATTTGACAAAATCAAAACTCAAATTTAACTTCTCTCTATATGCACCTTATGCTAACTCCACTATACCCTATCACCTCTTCTAAAGCTCCAATGCTTCCATCCACATTGACCTCTGATAAAAATTATAAAAAGAGAAAGATTTATCTCCTAATCCTCTGATACCCTGAGCCCAGAACCCTTAAAACATTTCCTAGAATCCAGGGTCACTGGCCACCAAGTTCTTCCTTTAAAACATAATCTTGTGGGAAGCAGGTGTGGCTCAATGGATAGAGGCCCGTTTACCATGTGTGAAGCCCCGGGTTCGCTTCCCGGGGCCTCCTTGTGAGGGCAGGCCGGCCCGCGTGGCCTGGTGGGCTGATGCAGCAGAACCTCACAACAGGAAGCGGGTGTGGCTCCATCGATAGAGCCCCCGTTTACCATGTGTGAGGCCCCGGGTTCGCTTCCCGGGGCCTCCTTGTGAGGGCAGGCCAGCCCGCGCGGCGCGGTGGGCTGATGTAGCGGGACCTCACAGCAAGAGGGAGATAAGCAGACACGGAGAAGATGCACAGCGAATGGACACAGCAACCACAAGCAGCAAGGGGGGGATAAATAAATAAATAAATAAATCTTAAAAAACAAAAAACAAAACATAATCTTGTGCTCTCACATGCTCCAGACCCAATCGGGGACAGGGTTTCTAGACACAAACATTTTTCTAGGACCTTATGAAGATAGTGCTTCCCTTCCCCTTTCCCCTTACTTCCTGTGTCAAACTAGGGATCTTAAATGTGTTTAGGAACATTATGAAATATTATAAAATACTGGAATTTTCAATTCTATAATAGCAACTAGAAACAGCTGTTCTAGCAAGAGATACACTATAGTAATTTATAATTGCATAAAAACTGTCTATAAGAAGTGTCTATAAAAGGTAGTATGTGTTAGCAGTGGGGAGTAGCTGTCATGAATGAGTTCAGTTCTATGAGAACCAAGATGATTTTATGAGGAAGAGACCCAATATGTAGACCATAAAACATAGAGAAGTTCCAACCTTAGGGTGATTGCGCAGGTAATTCACAGCTTCTTCAAAGTACTCCAGGTGAAAGGGCTTGAAGCCCTTTGGGAGGTCTTCATAGTTATAATAAGCCAGAGCCATCACAGCAAAACCCTTTCCGGCCAGCAGACTAGCTCGGTACTCAGGAAGGCCACCTCCAGCTCCGGAAAGGTCCACAATACCAGGAAATGTCCCTGGTTCTTAGGAAGAAACAAAACACAAAATTATACTATTCCTGAAACTTTTTGCAGTGGTGTCAAAAGCCATTTGTGGGACTTCCACGAAGACGGAGGATTAGAGAGACAGAGGGATCACTTGTCTCCCAGGAAAAATAGCAAAACGACAGGTGGAGAATGTCTGGAGGGCTGCTTTGGGGTTTAGGACATCAAGGGAAGGTGAGACACCACCCAGAAGAGAGGGGGTGCAGGAAATGAGTCTGGGCTGGCTGGAAAAAATCCTGTGAGTAAAGCTGCAGCAGCAGCTTTTGGCGCCCATCGTCCCACCCTTGGAGCAAACAGCAGCCAGAGGACTACAGCGGCTGCGGAATGCAGCGCTACGCACTGGAGACTCTTCCCCAAGACAGGAGAGAGGGAGGGCCACAGCCGACAGTGAATTCACATTTTCGCCAGTGAACCTGGTCTGCAGCCTTGGAGGGGTCCCACACTTCCAGACCAGGGGGTCCTATGACCTTGTTTGTCCTGAGAGTCAACAGGGAGCTAAAGATAATTTGCCTTCTCAAGCACCCTGTCTAGTGCCCTGGGCTCCTTGCTGAAGAGGCAGAGAGAGGAAGGGAGGAGAACAACTTCTAAGGAAGTCGCCCTGAGGACATGGTTTCTGCCTTCTGCCCAGGGCGAGGTCTCAGTGACTCCACTTCCCCCTAGCAGCTGGGATCTAAGCTGAGAGGGCTGCCACAGAGCACCACCTGCTGGCAGACCAGGTAAGTGCACAAATAAAGAAAAATAACAGTGAATAAGTAGAAGAGGCAAGCAGTGCCTTTACTGCCACCCTCTCCAAGGCTCTTGGAAACTGGTCTGTACCCCATTACTGGGTCCTTAGCTCTGGTTTCAGCAGTTAAACAGGGGGCAATCCTAAACATCTAGAACAATTTGAACCAAGACCCAAACAGTGGTAGCACACAGCTGCTTAACAGTAAATTCCTAGGCAAGAGAGAGAACACCAAAGTAAACTCAACATCATAACCAGATGTCTGGACATTACCAAAAATTACAAGCCATACCAAGAAAAAGGAAGATATGACTCAGGCAAAGGAACAAATCAAAGCTCCAGGCAAGACACAGGACTTGAAACAACTAATCAATGTGGTTTATACAAATTTACTAAATCAAATCATGGAGTTGAAGGACAATATGACTAAAGAAATAAAAGACATGAAAAAGACACTGGGTGGGCACAAAGAAAAATCTGAAGCCTTGGATAAAAAATAACAGAGGTTATGGGAATGAAAGACATAATAAGTGAGATTAACAATACAACAGAGGCATATAACAGGCTTAGAGGAGATTGCAGAAGTGAAGACTATCAGAAAGGGTAACCAAAAATATGAAATATGAAAGCCAAAGGATAAAATGGTTGAAGTAAGGAATGCCTTTACAATAATAATATTGAATTTTAATGGATTAAACTCCCCAATCAAAAGATACAGGCTATAGAATGGATAAAAAAAAATGAGCCATCCATATGCTGCCTACAAGAGACTCACCTTAGACAAAGGGATTCAAAGAGACTGAAAATGAAGGGTTGGAAAAAGATATTTCACACAAATAGTAACTAAAAGAGAACAGGGTAGCTATACTAGTGTCAAAAAAAACAGACTTTAAATGCAAAAAGATGTTAAGAGATGCAGAAGGCCATTATATATTAATAAAAGGGACAATCCACCAGGAAGGATTAACAGTCATAAATATCTATGCACCTAACCAGGGTACCCAAAATACATTAGGCAAACTCCGGCAAAACTGAAAGGAGAAACAGACATCACTACAATAATAGTTGGAGGCTTCAGCATGCCATTCATGTCAATAGATAGAACAAGACATGAGATCAACAAGGAAACAGAGAACTTGAACAAAATGATAAACAAGCTGGACTTGACAGATATATACAGAATATTTCACCCCAAATCATCAGGTTTTATTCTTCTAAAGGGTTTATGGATCTTTCTCCAGGTTAGACCACAAGTTGGGCCACAAAACAGCTCTCAATAAATTTAAGAAGATTGAAATTATACAAAGCACCTTTTCTGATTATAATGGAATGAAGCTGGAAATCAATAATAGGGAGGAAAAGGGAAAATTCGCAAATATATGGAGGCTAAACAACACACTCCTAAACAATGAGTGGGTCAAAGAAGAAATTGTAAGAGAAATTAGTAGATATCACGAGATGAATGAAAATAAGACAATTTATCAAAAATAATATGCTACAGTCAGGCCGTGATGAGAGGGAAATTTATAACTGTAAATGCCTATATTAAAAAAGAAGAAAGAGCTAAAATCAAAGAACTAATGGAACAACCAGAGAAACTAGATAAAAAACTGCAAATCAATCCCAAAGCAATCAGAAAGAAATAAAGATTAGCGCAGAAATAAATGAAATTGAGAACAAGAAAGAAAGAAAGAAAGATCAACAAAACCAAAAACTGGTTCTTTGAGAAGATCAATAAAATGAACAAACCCTTAGCTAGACTAACAAAGGGAAAAAGAGAGAAGATGCAAATAAAATTAGGAATGAAAGGGGGGACATTATGACTGAACCACAAAAATAAAAAGGATCATTAGAGGATAGCTGGAGAAACTGTATGCCAACAGATTAGACAACCTAGACGAAATGGACAAATTCCTAGAAAAGCACAAACAACCTACAATGACTGTACAAGAAATACAGGAACTCAACAAACCAATCAGAAGGAAAGGGATTGAATCAGTCATCACAAATCTTCCAACAAAAAAGAGTCCAGGACCAGATGGCTTTACAGATGAATTCTACCAAACATTTCAAGAAGAATTACCTGTTAAAACTCTTTAAAAAATTGAAAAGGAGGGAAAATTACCCAACACATTTTATGAAGCCAACATCACTCTAATACCAAAGCCAAATAAAGGTACTACAAGAGAAGAAAATTACAGACCAACCTCTTTTTTAGATGCAAAATTCTCAACAAAATACTTGCAAACTGAATCCAACAGCATAATAAAAGAATTATAAGGAAGCAGATGTAGCTCAGTGGTTGAGTGCTTGTTACCCATATATGAGGTCCTGGGATCAATCCCCAATACCTCCTTTAAAAAAAAAAGAATTATACATCATGATCAAGTGGGTTTTATTCCTGGTATGCAAGAGTAGTTTAACATAATAAAATCAATTAATGTAATAAACCACATTAACAAATCAAAGAGAAAAAAATACATGATCATCTCGACTGATGCAGAAAAGACATTTGACAAAATCCAGCATCCTTTCATGATAAAAACACTTCAAAAGATAGGTGTAGAAGGAAAGTTCCTCAATAATATAAAGGGCATATATGAAAATCCCACAGCCAACACCATACTCAGTGGGGAGAGGTTGAAAGCTTTCTCCCTAAGATCAGGAAAAAGACAAGGTTGCTTATTTGACATTGTGTCAGAAGTTCTAGCTAGAGTAATTAGGCAAGAAAAAGAAATAAAAGGCATCCAAATTGGAAAAGAGGAAGTAAAATCCTCACTATTCCCAGGTGACACAATCCAATGTTTAGAAAATCCCAAAATATCTACAACAATGCTATGAGCTTATAAATGAGTTCAGCAAAGTGGCAGGATACAAGATCAACACGCAAATATCAGTAGCATTTCTATACATTAGTAATGAGCCAGCTGAGGAGGAAATCAAGAAAAAAATTCCACAAAAGACTCAAATATCTAGGCGTTAATTTAACCGGAAATGTAAAGGATCAGTATTCAGAAAACTACAAAAAACTGCTAAAAGAAATCAAAGAAGACTAAACAAATGGAAGGACATTCCATGTTCAAGTATTGGAAGACTAATCATCATAAAGATGTTAATTATACCCAAATTGATTTATAGATTCAATGCAAAACCAATCAAAATTCCAACAGCCGACTTTTCAGGAATAGAAAAGTCAATTACCAAATTCATTTGGAAGTGAAAGTGCACGTGAATAGCCAAAAACATCTTAAAAAAGAGGAGCAACATTGGAGGACTCACGTTGCCTGACCTTGAAATGTATTATAAAGCTACAGTGGTCAGAATCACATAGTATTCGCATAAAGACAACACATTGATCAATGGAATAAAATTGGGAGTTCAGAAATAGACCCTCACTTCTATGGTCAACTGATTTTAGATAAGCCTACCAAATCCACTTTTCTGGGACAGAACAGTCATTTCAATAAATGGTGCTGGAAGAACTGGATATCCATAATTAAAAGAATGAAAGAGGACCCCATCTCACTCCCTATACAAGAATGAATTCAAAATGGATCAAAGACCTAAACATAAAAGCCAGGATCATAAAACTCCTATAAGATAATGTAGGGAAACATCTACAAGTCCTTGTAGTAGATGGGGGTCTCTTAAACCTTACACCCAAAGCATGAGCAACAAAAGAAAAAATAGTTAAATGGGACCTCCTAAAAATTAAACACTTCTGTACCTCAAAGGACTTTGTGTAGAGGGTAAAAAGACAACCTACTCAATGGGAGAAAATATTTGGAAATCACACATCCAACAATGGTCTAAAATCCATGATATCTAAAGAGGTCCTACAACTCAACAATAAAAAGACAAATGACCCAATTAAAAATGGGCAAAAGACTTGAAAGACATTTTTCTAAAGAAGAAATACATATGGCAAAGAATCACATGAAAAAATGTTCATCACTGGCTATTAGGGAAATGCAAATCAAAGCTTAAATGAGGTATCATTTCACACCTACTAGAATGGCCACTCCTAAAAAACAAACCAGGAAAAAAACAAGTGTTTGAGAGTATGTGGAGAGATAGGAACGCTTATTCACCACTGCTAGGAATGTAGAATGGTACAGCCACTGTGGAGAACTGTTTGGCAGTTCCTAAAGAAGTTGAATATAGACTTGCCACATGACCCTGCAATACCACTACTGGGTATAAACCCAGAAGAACTGAGAGCAGTGACACAAACAGACATCTGTACACCGATGTTCATAGCGACATTATTCACAATTACCAAAATATGGAAACAACCCAAGTGTTCATCAACTGATGAACAGATAAACAATTATGGTAGATACACATGATAGAATATTATTCAGCTGTCAGAAGAAATGAAGTCGTGAAGCATATGACAACATGGATGAACCTGGAGGACATTATGTTTAGTGAAGCAAGCCAGGCACATAAGGACAAATATTGTACGATTTCGCTATTATGAAATAAATATAATGAACAAACTCATGGAGTTAATAGCTAGAATATAAGTCACCAGAGAATAGAATGTGGTTAGTGAATGGACAGCTGAGGTTTAATCTGTGCAGAATTAACACATACAAAAAGTTGTCTGTAGATGTTTGGAAATGAGTAGAAATAGTGAAAGCATATCATAGGATTTGTAATTAGTGCCAACACATGGGTATGATAGTAGCTTGGTTTTTTTGTTTTTGTTTTTGAGGTACCGGGGCCAGGGATTGAACTTGGAACCTCAAGTTCAGTGGCTGATGCTCAACCACTGAGCTACACTGGCTCCCCCGAATTGTTTTTTGTTTGTTTGTTCATTGTTTTTTTGTTTTTAGGAGGTACCGAGGATCAAATTCGGGACCTCGTATGTGGGAAGGAGGTGCTCAATCACTTGAGCAACATCTGCTCCCCAGTGGTTTGTTTTTTGTTGTTTTATTTTCTATTTTTTTGGAGTAATGAAAATGCTTTAATATGGATTGAAGTGATGGATGTACAACTCTGTGAATATAATAAATGTCACTGATTGCACACTTTAGATAAATTGTATGATTTATGAACAAGAA
>JAQZBX010069173.1:0-15624 GCA_029593785.1 Cabassous unicinctus | reverse complement strand
GTGTGAGTGATTATTTTGTCATAGTATGTTGTATAAGTGGGTGGAGACCCATACAATTTGTGGGAAGGAGTTGGACTCCCACACTGATGAAGCCCGATATGTTTTCAATCAGAGGGGTGGATGTCTCTCAAGAGCGTGGGCAGTTTCTAATAAGGGAGGACAGACCAGTGTGTTAAGCCCTCAGTGTTGTTGCAAGGTACTATGAATCTGGTCTTTCAAGGTGTGAAGCCTGGTGGTTGCCGTGGGCCCCAAGGTGGGGGGAATAGAATAGATGGAAAATGGGATATTTAGGGGGAAATGGAAGTGCTCTTCATGATCTTGCAATGTTGGATATAGTCCATGTTAAATTGCAGACAAAATTTATAAATTCTAAGGTCTAAAATGTAAATTATAATGTAAACCATTGTCCATGGTTATTAGATATGTTTCAGTTTTGTATATCAGTTCTAAAAATGTACCATCCACACATAAAAATGTTACTAATATGGGAAGGGGGAAAATAGGGAGAATGTTGAGCATATGGGAGTCCCTTATATTCTGTATGTATCTTTTTGTGACTTAAAAGTTCTTTGAAGACAAAACAAGAAAAAGGAAGACACTGGGGAATAAATGGAAGAAAATGTCACTGTACATACAGGACAACATATATTACAGTGATGAAAGGCAAAACATCAAGAAATTTTTTAAAAATATTTTTCAAATTTTTTTAATATCACAATTTTTAAATTTTAATTTAGTTTTGATATTTCTAAATTATTATGCATTTTATTTCATATGCTTAAACCTAACATTATTATTTCATTTTTCTATTAATTGTATTTGGTGATATTCTTGGCTTCATTTTTTAAGAAATTTTAAAACCCAGAAGGGTTACAATTGTGGCAGGGGAGGATCATTTGCGTGGGATGTCAATAATGGGGGATTCATGGGAGGAAGTTCACCAGGGCATACATATAAGTTATATAAATATGTTCAAATATTTGTGAGGCATTACCACAGTGGGTATAGATTCACACAATAACCAAAAAAGAATTGAATTCCCATCCTGGGGATCTCTTCCACATTCTCTAATGGCACAGCAACAATCCCCTGAGTACAGGGGAAATGACTAGTGAGGAAGAATGATCTATTGATGGGCCCTTGATATTGATGAGTATTCTTATGAGCCTTTGCTTTTGAAATTACAACTTAGCCTAGTGTTGTAGGGTACCTAGGAGTTACCTCCTGAGAGCCTTCATGTTGCTTAAGTGTGGCTTCTCTAAGTCAAACTCAGCATATAAATGCATTACCTGCCCCCCAGCATTGGACATGACTCCTAGGGATGATCTTCCCTGGCACCAAGGGATTACTACAAAGCACCAACTAGCAATGCAACTGGAAAAAGACCTCAAATAAAGGGGGAAAAGGTAAAGACATATGAGTTCATATGCCTAAGAGACTTCAAAGTGGGTCAGGAGGTCATCCCAGAGATAATGTTTATGCATGTCTCAGCAAGATTGCATAGATTGCCAAAGTAGATACTCCTCCAAATAGTGGGGTTCCTCAGGGCTCTGGAGACACCCAGGTCCTACAGTCATGGCAGATAGCTCCAGAGTTTGGTGCCTTGCTAGTAGGCCTTAATTTTGAGTTTGTGCTCCCAAGTGTGAACAGAGTTGGACTCAGTTGTGACTTCTCTACCCATGCTTCTTCTGTTCTTTCTCTCTGAACCTACTGTGGATTTTGTACTTGGTAGATGTACATCCAAGAGACTTGAATCTTTGGGCTTCCCCCCAAAGATTCATGTGCCAGCTGGTACTAGAGACCCAGCAAAGTTGCAACAGCTACTCTGCATTTCATTGCACTCACCCAGGACAACTAACAAGGAGGTCAGGAAGGACAACAACCACACCAAGGAACCGAGGGTCTGTAACTGCAAGCAAGACAGTCCCATCCATCAGCTGTATGGGATTGAGGTCCCCTCCCAACTGGAGATGAAGAGGGCAGCACCATCCCTGAATCCTCAGGATTGGGGAATAAAATATGGACTAGAGTTCACTTACTGGTATTCTACTATAGACTTATTGTGATTATAACAATGGAAGTAATTATGCCATTGATGTGGATACAGTGGCCACTGAAGGTGGTGAAGCCAGGGAGAGTGAATGGGAGATGTAATATGGGTGCACTTTCAGGACTTGGAATTGTCCTGAAAGACATTGACATGACAGGTACAGGCCATTATATATCCTGCCCCAACCTACAGAATTGAGTGGGAGAGAGTGTAAACTACAAGTTAAACTATAATTCATCATTAGTGACAATATTCCAAAATATGTTCATCAACTGCAATGAATGTACCACACTAATGAAAGAAGTTGTTAATGTGGGGAAAAGTGGGAGGTGTGGGGAGTGGGGCATATCGGAAACCCTTATATTTTTTTATGTAACATTTTTTAAATCTAAGTATCTTTTAGAAAAACTTTAAAAAAATTTTTTAAAAGCTACAACAGAAGCTTCCAAATTAATTAAAGCAACATCAAACAAACAAACAAAAACCTATGGGATACTGTGAAGGCAGTGCTAAGAGTAATATTTATTGTCATTAATGCCTACTTTAAAAATAAGAAAGAGTTCAAATAAAAGACCAAACTGAATACATGGCAGAAATAGGAGAAGAACAGAAAACTAATCTAAAAGCAAGTAGAAAGAAAGAAATAACAAAGGGTAGAAGAGAAATAAATGAAATTGAGAATAAAAACAAAAAAATAGAAATAATTGATAAAACCAAAGATATTTCTTTGAAAAGCTCAACAAAATTGATAAAACCTTAGCTTGACAGACAAAGAAGAAGAAAAAAAAAACAGAGAAAAGCTGCAAATAAATAAAATCTGAAATGAGAAGTTCATTACTACTGATCCCATAGGATTAAGAGATACCATAAGAAGATAATATAAACAGCCATATCAAATTAGACAGAATAGATGAAATGCACAAATTCCTTAGAAAAACATGAACAAATCACAGAGATCATACAAGAAATAGAGACCTCCCCAAATCAATCACAAGTAATGACATTGAAATAGCCATCAAAAACATCCCCAAAATGAAAAGCTCGGTATCAGCTGGCTTCAAAGATGATTTCTACCAATCATTCAAAGAAGGTTTAATACCAATCTTGCTCAAATCTTTCCAAAAAATATGAACAGGAGGGAATGCTAACAAACACATTATATGTAGCCAACATCACCCTAATACCAAATCCAGATAAAAATCCCATGAAAAAGGAAATTACAGACCCATAACTCTAATGAATATAGATGAAAGAATCCTCAACAAATTGCTTGCTAACTGAATACAACATCACATTAAAAGAATTATACAGCACTATCAAAAGGGTTTTATCTCAGGCATGCAAATGTGGATCAACATTAGAAAATCAGTATAATACACCATGTTAATATATTGAGGAGGAAAAATCACATGATCATTTCAATTGATGCAGAAAAGGAATTTTATAAAATCCAGCATCCTTTCTTGAAAAAACCTCTCAGAATTATAGGAATAGAAGGAAATTTCCTGAACATGATATGGATCAGCTACTCAATGGTAAAAGACGGAAAGCTTTCCCATGGATATAAGGAACAAGGCAAAGATGTTCACTCTATCCACTGCCATGCATTATTGTGCTTGAAGTTCTAGTTAAAGAATTCGGCAAGAAAAAGAAATAAAAAGCATCCAAATAGGTAAAGAACAAGTAAAACTTCTGGTTTTCATTGATAACTTGATTCTATAGCTAGAAAACCCTGAAAATTTCACAACAGTGCTGCTAGAGCTAGTAAATGAGCACTGCAATGTGACAGGATAGAAGATTAATACACAAAAGTCAATTAAACGTGTTTGTGTACCGTAGTGATGAGCAATCTAAGGACTAAGTCAGGAAAAAATTCCATTAGGCTAGAATCTAGAATTTACTGAAAAATCAAGTATATAAGAATAAACTTAACCAAGGACATAAAGGACTTCTATTCAGAAAACTTCAAAACGTTGCTGAAAAACCAAAAAGGTCTAAATAAATGGAAGGACATTCTGCATTCATGGACTAGAAGTCTAAATATTATTAACATGTCAAATTTACACAAACTGATTTTCAGATTCAACACAATCCCAATAAAACTTCTAAAAGCCTTTTTTTTTTCCTTCCAGAAATGGAAACATCAATGTCAACTTTATTTGGAAGGTTAATAGGTTTTTGGTATTCCAAATAGGTATTGGGAATAAGCAAACATGTCTTAAAAATAAAATCAAAGTTGGAGGACTTTCACGTCCTGACTCTAAGCACATTACTTAGCTACAGTGGTAAAAACAGCATGGTGCTAGCATGAAGTGACACATGTTCACCAATGGAATTGAATTGCGAGTTCAGAAATAGTCCCTTACATTTTTACTTAAGTGGCTTTTGACAAGGCTGTCAAGCCCTCCCAGATGGGCCAGATCAATCTATTCACAAATGGTGCTGGGAGAACTGTATATCCATATCCTAAAGAAAGTGAGAGGACTTCTATTTCACACAATATACAAAAAAAAAAAAAAAATGAACTCAAAATGGATCAAAGACCTAAACATAAAAAGTTAGAAACATTCAAATCTTAGACAAAAATGTAGGGAAACATCTTTAAGATCTCATATTTGGTGGTTTCTTAAACATTACACCCAAAGCACAAGCAATGAAAAAAAAAAAAAGATATTTGGGACCTCCTCAAATTTAAACACTTTTGCACTTCAAATGACTTTTGCAAGAAGGTAAAAAGGCAGACTATTCAACGGAAAGAAAATTTTTGGAACCCACATATCTAAAAAGGGTTTGAATTCCATGTTCTGTAAAGAGGACATAGAATTCAATAATAAAAAACAAGCAACCCAAATAAAACTGGGCTAGACTTGAATAGACATTTTTTAAAAGAGGAACTACAAATGGCCAAAAAAATCACCCGATAAAATATTCAACATCATTAGCTATTAGGGAAATGCAGATTTAAACTACAATGTGATAGCCTTTCACTCTTATAGAATGACCATTATTTTTTTTAAAAAAAGATATCAAGTAGCGGCCTTGGCGAACGTGGAAGTCGGGATGTGTCGACTGGCGGAGGAGTTTCGTCTGGTCTGTTCTGGTCTGCTCTGCTCTGCCCTGCCTGCTGGGACTTTGGGCTGCCCGGGTCAGCATAGGGCACAAGGGAGCCATGGGGCGCAGGGGCCGCGGCAGGGAGCAGGCTGCGTTGTGGCTGCGGCGCCGTGTGCGAGCTTGGCGAGGCCTCCGGCCATGGCCCCCATGGGAACCTGCCTGTCCCCTCTGGTGGTGGCCGTCCTGCCTGCTGGGGTTCGCGGTGCTCTACCACCTCTACGTGAGCTTCCTAACTGGCTGTTTCAGCCTCTCCGGCCTGGGCAGATCCATGGGAGCTGCTGGCCTTGTCCTTACTGACAGCAGTGCAGGGTGGCGACGAGGAGCGGCACATTCGCGACAGCCACGCCCTCCAGGAGAAGTCCAGGGGAAGATGGGGTAGGGCGCCTACAAGATGACTAGCAGCAACATGCTCTTCAACCGCAAGATGTTCTACTTGCTCACGACCGCCTTCCCCAGCGTGCAAATAAATACTGAGGAGCATGGGAATGCAGCTGATCAGGAAGTTGACTTATGGGATCAGAATATTCCTGAGGATATCCTGAAGGAAATAACTACCCCTAAAGAGGTGCTAGCAGATAGTGTTACTGTCTGGATTGACCCACTTGATGAGACACAAGAAGTAGAACCTTCGCCAATATGTCACTACCATGGTGTGTGTGGCTGTAAATGGCAAATCTGTACTAGAAGTAATCCATAAGCCATTTTCTGAGTATACAGCATGGGCAATGGTAGACGGTGGTTCAAATGTGAAAGCCTGCAGGTTTGACTTTGAAAGAATTCCGAAGATCGTCGTATCTCGCTTCTATTCAGGGATGGTCAAGCAGGTTGCTCTTCAGACATTGGAAGCCAGACTACAATTTTACCAGCTGGCAGTGCTGGTTATAAAGTTTTAGTGCTTTGGGATATGTTTGATACAGTCAAGAAAAAGCTGATCTCCATATCCATGTGACATACATCAAGGAGTGGGATATTTGTGCTGGCAACGCCATTTTAAAAGCTGTTGGAGGGCATATGACCACTCTGGGTGATGAAGAAATCAGCTACACCTGTTTGGAGGACTCCTTGCTAGCATCAGAATGAACCACAAGGCTCTGGTCAGAAAACTCCTGCATCTAGAGAAGACAGGACATAAATAAGCATTACTAGTTTCAGGACACACACTTCTAGAGTTGAAATGGTTCTTCTGAAACGCTGGAGGCTTTACAGGGTCGATAGAGACGATGCATTGTTAAGACCATCCCGAAATGTTTTGAGTATTTATGAAGCATTAGAAACTTATTTTCCCTGTGATAGGATGCAAGATGAGGGAAAATGGGTTGCTTTGTGTCTCCAGGATTGTCTATTTTGAGACTATTTCGATACAGTTGTCATACACAGAAGGTCATATTTATATTTGTGAATTAAAAACCATATTGTTAGTTACCATTTTCATGTAACATCGTGAGTCTTCACTATTTAGTAATACTTTCAGATAGAATTGGACTGAAGAGGGGATTGAAGTTGTGTAGAAATTAATGTAACTTTACAGTTAAATCTCATTGAAAATAAAGTAATTGGAGATTTCTACCCCTAATTTGGATGGAAAGCACAAGAAGCCACCCTTTCATTAATATGCAAAAAATGCACTATTTCTCTGTCATTGAATATTTCTTATGGATTAAAATAGAAAAAACTTAAATTGATTTTTTTCTTTAAAAATGTAATAACAGTTCACCAGCTAGTAGAAACTACAGACTTATGATGGTTTGAATTATGATTGCAATTTCTTGTTTTTTGGGATGTTTTTGTTTTAAGAAAAGTATATTTGTACCCATGGTTTAACATTTCTGCCATCTTGCTGTCAGGTTTCATTTTCCCTATGAAGGATTCATAGTTCTACCCTCTTCCTCTTGACCAATGTTTAGTCCTTAACTGGTTAGATTTGGTTTAAGGTTTCAGTGCTATTCTTAAGATTTTGGCACATTTTCTTATTAGATATGATATGCTATTAAGTAATATAAGATCATAAATGATTTTCTTAATACTTGAAAGTTATTTGGCACTACATGAATTGAACTCACTTTCCCTATTTTCAAAACCACAAAATTTTAACTTTGTTTTAGTTCTTTTTTAAAAAAATCAGAAAAGTTCAAGATCAAGAATGTGTTATGGTTGCTTTTACCATTAATAAATGAATCTAATCCAACCAACTAATCCAACTCTTAATGTAATAACTTTTGATAGGCCCTGTCATTTCCCTTCAGGTGAAAAAAATGATGGTAAAAATTAGTTCTGATGAATTTTTTTCTTGATCAGTCTGGAGAATTTTCTTGGAAGAAAGGTTGGTGCCACTGTAACTGAACCTACCTTTGTGAACTACCTTTCACTGGATGCCTGTTTTCTCTCAGTGTGGTGTCTGGATACTTCATGTAAACAATCAGTACCACTATTCACATGACTTTGTTCCAAAACTCACTGATAAGGAAAGGGGTTTTTCTTCCTTTAAATTTTTTTTCCTTTTTTTTTTTTTTAAAGATACTTAGATTACATAAATGTTACACCAAAAATATAGGGATTACCATAAACCCCACCTCCCATACCTCCTACAACCTCCCACATAAACATCCTTCATTAGTGTGGCACATTAATTGCAATTGATAAACACATCCTGGGGCTTTGCCATTAAGCATGGACCATAGTTCACATTGTAGACCACACTCTTTCCCACACAGTTCTGCATGTTATGTGATAATATAAAATGGCCTATATCTGTTGTTGCAATGTCACTCAGGACAATTCCCAAGTCCACAAAAAGCCCCCATATTGCAACTGCTCTTCTTTCTCCCTGCCCCAGAGTCTCCAGTGGCCACTGGCTCACCATCAATGTTGTAGTTTCTTCCAGTACTTGAATCACAATATATCTATAGTAGAATACCAATAAGTCCACTCTAGTCCATAGCTCTTCAGCCAATCCCGAGGAGTCTGGCTACAGAAAGTCCATCTTGTGATGTTGTGTAAAATAAACCTAATCCTCCACAGATTCATATTTATCCTTTTAAAAAAAGTTGTGCCTTAACAATTGAGCATTGTATGTTAATACGAAAAATGAAATCTTTTTTTAATAGATGGGGAAAATTGCCACTTTTTGCCTTTAAACTTCAGTTCTTCCAATGTTTTTAATATTAGATTTGGGAGAGTTCATTAAAATTAAAGTTGATATAAATTATTTTTACTTTAACATTTACAACTAAGGTACATTTTTTTTTATAACAAATTGTCATCTTGAGGTATATAGATTTGGAATCTTACTTAGTCTTTAGCTTTTTAATTTAAATTACTATAGGATCAGTATAGATTACATATTTTTATTTTACTTTTAAATAAATCTTTTCAATATGCTATTTTATCTGTTCTCCTAGTCTTCTAGAATAATTTTGGTTAAAAAAATAGCTATTTATTCATGGTAGCATATCAGTAATTTATTAATGTTAAAAATACTGTGTTGTATGACAAAGTAGGGAAGGGATTCTGATTCTGATTAGCAGTTTACTGACAGGGTGAGAAGATGTGAACTTTATACTTCAAAAGGAGGTTTTAGTTTTATGAAGTGCTGGTTTATGTTTGTTGTTTACTTTTATTTCATCACCACCTGGGAGGTGTATGCATTCCTATTTCCCATTAGTAAAAGCTTACCAGGAAGCTTTTATTTATTTATTTTTAAGTTGTGTTGTGACTTGTTTTGGTGGGAAATGAGATTTATTAATAGTTTTGTTTTGAGATAATGCAATCTCTCAGAAGTCAGAATGATAAGTAATAAAACATCTTGTTACATATTGTATTTGTAAGGGTTCCTTAAAGTATAATTAGCATACTTTGTGTAAATTGCAAAAGCAGAAACTATGAATTTTGAGTACTAATATGTTACATTAAAATTCCTGTGAGGTGTTAAAAAATGGTGATACATGGGAATATACAACTAATATAACTTATGGGCTATAGGTTATAGTAATATTTTAATATTCTTACATTGGGACAAAGAAGGTACTGTATCATATTAAGGGTTAACAATAGGGGAGTAGATGATTGTATGGCATTTTTCATTTTGGAGTGATGAAAGCATTCTAGAAATGACTGCACAACTCCATGATGAAACTGAGAGCCACTAACCATACCCTTTGGATGGATCATTCATGGTATGGGACTGCATAACACAGAGAACCTTGCAATGGTTGATGGACTATGGTTTACTGTACAAATGTGAGAAAGTTCCCTCATGAATTATAACAAATGTCCAATACATGGTGTTAATAGTAAGGTGACTTATGGAAAAAATACACCACATGTAAGCTACAGACTATAGGTAACAATATTTACTATTTATCCATCATTTAGATGTTGCTCTTTCATCATTTGTAACAAATGTTCCACAACAAGCAAAGTGCTGGTCATGTGGTGATGTATGGAGGTCCTGCATATTATGCATGACTGCTTTATAAGATGGCAGCTTTTATAATTAAAAAATAATAATAGTAATAATAATGTTATTATAAAGCTCAGTAAGCAAAAGAGTATGATACTGGCACAAGACAGAAAAATAGACCAATGGAATGGAATTGAGACATCTGAAATCCAACCTCAAATTATAGTCAACTGATTTTTGACAATGGGGCAAAAACCACTCAATTGGTACAGAAATGTATGTTCAACAAATGGTACTGGGAAAACTGCATCTTCATTTACAGAAAAAAGAAGAAGGATCCCTATCTCAGACTTTATAAGATTAAGAACTCAAAATGGATGAAAGAATTAAATATAAGAACCAGAACTAGCACACTTATCTGAGAAGAAAATGTAGGAAAGAATCTTCAGAAAACTATGTTAGACAATGCTTTCTTGGACTTTATACCTAGAGCACAAGCAACAAAAGAAAAAAGTAGATAAATGGGACCTCATAAATATTAAAACATTTGTGCCTCAAAGGACTTTATCATGAAAATGAAATCACAATCTACACAATGGTAGAAAATACTTGGATATTTTCTCATTAATATTCATAGCAGTATTATTCACGATTTCCAAAAGACTGAAGCAATCTATGTGTTTATCAACTGATGAATGCTTTAAAGAATGTCACAAACACACACGGACACACACACACAAACACACACACAGTGGAATATTATTCAACTGTAAGAAGGAATGAAGTCCTGATACACATGACAACAGGGATGAACATGGAAGATATGTTGAAAGAAATAAGCCAGGCACAAAAGGATAAATAATGTATGATTTCATTATTTGAAACAATTAGAACAATTAGAAAAAGCAAGTTTATAAAGACAGAATCTAGAATATGGCTTATTAGTCTATGAGGTGGGAATAGGAAATGTGAAGTTAAGGCTGAAAAATGCACAAGGTTCCCATATTTAATGATGAAAATGTTTTGGTAATGGATGATGGTGACAATAGCATAACTTTTTGAAAGTAATATCAGCACTGAAATATATATTTGATTTTGATTAAAAGCAGTAATGTTAGATTTTATATATGGTAACAAAATAAAAATTAAGCATATGTATCTAAGGAACTACACTACACAGTGAACCCTACATTAAACCATCAACTATAGTTAAAAGTACAATTATAAAATGTGCTATAATCAGTTTCAACAAATGTTATACACCAATACAAGGCATTAATATTAGGGTGGTATATGGGAATCATGTATTTTATGCATGATTTTTCTATAAACACACAACTAAAAATGAAAAAAATTGTAAAAAATCCTAACAAAATTATTTACTAATGTAAGAATTTGAGATTCACATCAATTATGATTTTAGAGAACTTAAGAACTCCACAATGAGCATGAAAATTTCCCAAAACTTAAAGATTTTTCTGATAGGATCCTTGGTGATGTTAATAAATTTGAATTATTTTGGTATTATATAATGAATTATATCAAATGTGGATAATGTGCAATCTCTGTGAGCCAATATTTTCCAGGAGAAACTTCATGTATGAAATCAGGCATATGTGAAGGACCCACTCAAATGACTAAATTATCAATGATTATAATGTAACAGAGTATAAAAAATTCATTAACATGGTTGCAGATTACAAATTGCAAGTCTTTAAGAAACTACCATTTGTTGAATTTTGGTGTAGTATCAATCACAAAAGAATAATGATGGTTATTGGAAAGTGCTATTAAAATACTACTTTCCTTTTGTAACCTTATTTTTGTAAACATTCCTTTTGTGTGAAGCCACATTTTCTTCATATCCTTCAATGAAACATCAAGTTGCCAATTCTGAGAGGAAAAAAAAGATTTAGAATCTAGCTCTCTTCTATTAATCCAGACATTAAAGAGGTTTTTCAAAATGTAAAAGGGGATTTCTGCCTCCAAATATTTGGCTTCTTATCTTCACTATCCAAACTTTCTGACTGAAATTTATGTTTATGTTGATATTCTGTAGGTTTAAGTAGACTTCTGTTTTTGAGACTTCATTTCCAAGATTTCCATCGAGCTTCTTAGTCCCTCCCAAATTTTGGTTATTTCTACTTTGGCAGTCATTAATGAAAAATTTCAGAAAATCTACAAATTGTCTCATTTTCTAATAATGTCTTTAGAAGCATAAAAATTGGCACGTTGAATTCAATCTAACTTTATTGGTCACTTCCCATGTTGAGGGATCTATTCAAACCACTTTTGGTGAATAACTCTCACGTTGTGTCAAATCTCTTTTTTAAAATTTCTTTACCTTTCATAATCAATTCTTGAATGTTGCCTGCAGTTCTTTTTCAGTTTAGTAGTTGCTGGTCAAATATTGGTTTTTAATTTTTCAGTAAATTTCAATCTGCATACGAATTTCCTCAATGTCATAATTTTAGTCTAAAATTTTATAGCTTTGATTTTTATATTTAGTCATTTTACTATATCATTTGTTCATTAGGAGAGGTAAGAGTGAAAAGGACATAACATTGAAAGTATACTACCACATATTACCTCTGTCATATATTGTGTTACTAGTGAGTGAATTTGTACCTGTGCCCTTTATTCTTTTGCATTGATTTCTTTCATTCTTTACTCACACCACATATATTCAAATAATGTATTAAAAATTAAGTATTGGAGAAAGCATGATTTAAGTTGAAAAAAATATTTTTTTCTTGACTTGATATGCTTCAAGGAAAGCACATGGAAATAGTTGAGTTTATGATATGGATTTTTTAATATATATCTTTTCTTTACAAAAGAAGAGATAATGCTGAATGGAAACAATTCTTTGCATGATGTCATATATTAACTAAATATTGGGTACTATTAATTTATTGCAGAGATTTATGATTTGAGGAGGGATAAATACTGAGTGAAGTCTTTGCCTTACAATATAGTTATCCACTGAAGAGGTGAAGGTAAATGATAGTTTTTTTGTATGATTGTTTTATGAATGGAGGGGAATTTGCACTTTTTAGGGAATCAATAATGATGAAATTATAATCAACATATTTCAGAAATCAGACCCAATCACAGTTCAAGGTTTTTACAGTAACCTCAAGAAAATGAGTAAATATCAATGGATATTTGATTACTTTGTTCAACAAAGCTTCAGCACAAATTTAATCAACACTCTTCAGGATACTTTAGCTATGTATTGATAGTTGGATAAGGAAAATCTATTATATTCAAAATCACATTTAGATTTCAATGAGTATTTTTAAAAGTCTCAATGTTTACACCCCACAATATTAGAAGTTTAAGTTTCTCTTGCCTTTCTTCCATCTTACAGTCAATCACTATCCTGGTAGGAAATGCAGGATCATAGCAGATATATATGCAGTTTAAAAATAAAGCCTCATTTGCATTATTCAAAGTATTCCTGTTCCTTCTGTCATGGCCATCTCTGCTGTATCATTTTAAGTGAGGAGAATAGAGTATTATTTCATTAATAGTAGACAGGGCCAGGTGACATTTTTAACCAATAGAATATGATCAAATAAATGAGCTAATGAGTGTGGATTTACATTTGAGAACATCTGAGAACTTCTTTATAGCATCTTTTCATTCTTCTATAAGAACCAGTAGCAACCCTTAGGCAGTCTGTTCCAAAGCCTAGGCATAAAAAGTGGATCATATGTAGGAAGAGAATTTGGTCATGAAATGGGCATCAAAGTCATAACCAACAAAAAACTGACATGTGACATAAGTGGGAAATGTTTGTTGCTTTCAACACTGCCTATTAGATTTTTTGGTTACTGCAAACTAAAAGTCTTAGCTTGATAATATTACATCAAATTGTTTTCCAAAGATGTTTTACCTACTTATGAAAACACACAAGCAATATATCCTTAAATTCTTTCTTTCACATATTCACCAACAATTGGTGAATCTAGATATGTATTTTTTTTATAACTTATTGAATATGTGGCCCCACCATGTGGATATTCTTTTATTTTCCTTAAAAACCAAAGATACAGAGTACACTGCCATGTGTAAAACATGATTTTGCACTTTCTCTGCTTCAGAATGGCTTTTTAGTCCTTAAAAGTTACATTTTATAACTTTTAAAATTGAAGTTTACCATTCATACATGAACACCCATAAACAATAAGTTTATAGTAAAAGTTGTGAACTTATAAAACAAACATGCCTATTATCATACTGTACTCCCATACGTTAATCCACCACGAACACCTTGCATTGTTGTGAAACAATTGTTACAAACTATGAAAAAGCATCATCAAAACATTACCGCTAACTACAACCAATGTCTTAACCCATCTGGTTATTGACACTCTGTATTAGTATTACATACTTGTTATAGTTCATGAGAGATTGTTCTCATATTTGTTCAGTTAATCAACATCCATATTCTACTACAGGATAAATTGTATTATACAGTTGCATGCTTTATACAATCCATTCATAGTGTACACTCAGTGGTTCTCATATTCATTAAAGAGTTGTGCTATGATAACCTCAGTTAATTTTAGAATGTTTTCATTACTCTAAATGGAAAAATCTCATAACCCCTTGTCCCTTAGAATTGATATAATATCTTGTTTGCCTTGCTGCAAAAAATATTACAATATTACTCTTAACTATCATCTGAAAGTTACATTAGTTGTAACTTCCCCATGTATCACCATATTCTTAACACTTTGTAAAAAGAAGAACATTCTTATACTGTTAACCACAATCTTCATCCACCACTGAAATCATTATGTGGTATAGTCACTACATTGTTCACTAGCTTTCTTTCAATTGAAACATTACTTCCACTGACTACCCCTTTCAGCCACAATCACATTTATAAATCAGCAATGTTAGTTATACTCACTATAATGTACTATAATCTATTCATTTCCACACATTTAGAATAAAACATTAAAAATTCTATGTACATTAAGCATCAGCTTCCATTCTCAACCTACATTCAATTTCTCAGTAACCTATACTCTAGAGTTTACTTCCATGAGTTTATTCATTATTTTAGTCCATATTAGTAAGACCATAAAAAATTTGTCCTTCTGTGTCTGAATTATTTCAATCAGCATAATATATTCAAGCTTCTTCAAGTTGTCATATCTATTCTAATTTCATCTTTCTTAGGTTGAAAAGTATTCCATTGTATGTGTATACCACTTTTTCTTTATCTATTTATCATTTGATGGACAGTTGGGTTGTTTCCATCTTTTAGCAATTGTGAATAATACTGCTAACAACATCAATGTGCAAATGTCAGTTTGCGTCCTTGCTTTCAGTTCTTCTGAATATATTCCTAGTAACTGGATTACTGGATCATAAGGCAGTTCTATTTTTAGTTTTTTAGGGAACCACAAAGTATTTTCCACAAAGGCTGCACCATTCCACATTCCCACCAACTGTGAATGAGTATGTGTTTCTCTACATACTCTCCAGCACTTGTAGTTTTCAGTTTTTTGAAATAATTGTCCATTATATAGGTGTGAAATCATATCTCAGTGTAGTTTTGATCTGCATTTCCCTAATAGCTAATAATGTTTTACATTTTTTTATGTGAGTTTTGGCTATTGGTATTTTCTCTTTGGAAAAATGTCTATTCAAGTTTTTGCCCATTTTTAATTGGATTGTTTGTCTTTTTTATCATTGGGTTGTATGATCTTTTTATATAACATTGATATCAAACCCTGATCAGTTTTGTAGTTACCAAGTATTTTCTCCCATTAAGTAGGCTCCCTTTTCACTTTATTGACAAAGACTTCTGAAGCACAAAATTGTTTAAAAATAAATAGGTCCCATTCAACTATTTTTTCTTACTTTGCTCATGCTTTGGGTGTAAGTTTTAAGAAACCACCACCAAAGAAAAGATCCCTATATTTTCACTATATTTTTTCCTAGGAACGTTATGGATGTAGGCTTTATATTTAAGTCTTTGATCATTTTGAGTTAATTTTCATATAAGGTGTGAGATACAGGTCCCCCTTCTTTCTTTTGGATG
>JAQZBX010069172.1:0-15622 GCA_029593785.1 Cabassous unicinctus | reverse complement strand
CTCTCCTCTGGCAACTATGGAGCTCTCTCTCTCTCTGTGTCTTCTTGAGTGATTCTCCATTTATATAGACTCAACAATGTGGTGGGACCTCAACCTGAGTCATTACTTACTGACTTGGTCAAATCAAAAGCCCTATATTGATTTTTATCAAGTAAACTTGAAATCTTTGAATTTTATACAATCAAAGGATATCACACCCAGAGAACAGAAAAGTTTAAAACACAATCTTTCTATTTTATGGGATTCATAAATAATCTCAAACTGCCACACTACTCAATGGGAGAAAATATTTGGTAATCATTTTCTGATAAGGGCCTAATATCCAGGGTATATTTTAAAAAATCCTACTTCTCAAAAATAAAAAAGGCAAACAACCCATTTTAAAAATGAGCAAGATATTTGAAAACACAGTTCTCCAAAGAGGAAATACAAATGGTTATAAAGCGCATGAAAAGATGCTTAACATCACCAGCTATTAAGGAAATGCAAATCAAAACTACAATGAGATATCATCTTCCACCTATTAGACTGGTGGCTATTTAAAAAAAAAACATGTTTTATGTTCTTTGGCAAATATTTCAGGGGAGGGTTACTAGTGCAGTTTGTCAGGGGTAATGTGATATGCAGGATAGGGTGCACATGGGGCATGTTCCTACAGAATTTGAAAGTGTTCATCTTATCATAATGTGTTATCCTAGTGGTTAGAGACCCACACAATAAACAAGAATATATTAAACTCCTGTCCTGGAGTGTTCTGGTTTGTTCTCAATGAAAAGTGCAAGGATCTCTTGAGAACATAGGCAGTGGCTAATAAAAAAAAAAAACACAGACAAATATGTCAAACACTCAATATTATTGCATGTAACTATGGAGCTTTTTCTTCAAAAATTGAAAGGTAGTGGTAATTGTAATTTCCAAGAATAGGGGTAGGGAAAAATAACATAGATGGAACATAAAGCATTTTTTGGGTATTGTTATTGTTCAGCATGATCTTTCAATGATAGATATAGGCCATTTAAAATTTGTCAAAACCTATATATATGTATGGTGCAAAATGTAAACCATTAACAATGATTAGTAGCAATACTTCAATATTTGTACATCAATTGTGACAAATGTACCATAGACATTTAAGATGCTATTAATAGGGGAGAGTGGGAGATGGGAAGGGGGTTGGGAACATGGGAGTACCTTTTATGTTCTATGTGACTTTACTGTAACCCAAAGCTTCTTTGAAGGTAAAGCAAAAAATTTAAGACACTAGGGGAACATATGGAAGAAACATTCACATAGAAGAATTTAGATCTTATGATTATGAAAAATGCAATAAAAATTATTTTATTTTTTTATTTTTAATTTTTGTATTTTATTTGTTGTTATCTTTTCTTATTTTATTTGTTTATTTATTTGATTTGTTTTGCAGTAGGTTTTGGATTGTAGAAATGTCATATTTGTGTCGGGGAGGATCACTGGTGTGGGGTATCAATGATGGGGGATGTGTGGGGAGTGGTGCACCTTGGACATGCCTCCATGGCATATGAATACATTCAAGTGGTCATGGGGGAATTTTCTCAGTGATTGGAGACCCCCACAATGACTGAAAGAACACTGATATTTGATTCTGGGAAGTTCTGTTATATTCTATAATAGAGTAGCAATTATGCTCTGAATATATGGACAGTGCCTAGCAAAGTAGGACAGACCATTATGCCAGGCCCTTGATATTGATAGTTACACACATGAACCTTTTCTTGGGATATTGAATCTTAGCCTATTATTATATATTGCGTAAGATCTACCTCCTGAGCAACACCTTGTTGCTCAAGTGTGGCCTGTCTTTAAGCGAAACTCAGCATATAAACTTACTACCTTACCCCCGTCCCCAGCTTAGGACATGACTACCAGAGATGAACCTCCTTGGCACCAATGGATACTATTGCACTTCTGCCTTCTCACCTCCATGGTTTAAGATGAGAAAGCAGCATTTAATGTTATCAAGCATCCCTTGTTTGTGTTGGTTCACTTTTGCTGTTTTCAGGATTCTCTATCTTTGGCATTTTATTATCTATTATATTTCTCAGAGTAGTTCTGTAAGGATTTATTCTATTTGTAATATGCTGTACTTTGTGGACACATGCATCCATGTCCCTCATAATACTTGGGAAATATTTAGCCATTATTTCCTCAAACATTCCTTCTGCCTCTTTTCTCTTCTCCCTCGGAGACAACAATAATGAAAATTTTTGCATGTTTTGTGCTGTCTTTCAATTCTCAGAGAGACTGCTCGTTTTTTTTTTTCTAGTTACTTCCTCTATATGTTATTCTCTTTGTGTGATTTCACAGGTGTTATCTTCTAACTTGCTAATTTTTCCATCTGCCTGTTCAAACCTGCTTTGTGTGATTCTAGTCTTCTATTAATCTCTTCTATTATGACTTTCCTTGCCATAAGTTCTGTTATTTTTCTATGTATATTTTCATTTTCTTTGGTTTGCACACCCAATGTTTTCTTAATTTCCTTTATCTCTTCTTCATCTCTGTATTAGTCTGCCAAAGGTGTGCTAATGCAATGTACCAGAATTCTGTTGGCTTTTTAAAAGAGTATTTATTTGAAGTAAAGTTTTACAGTCCCAAGGTCATGGAAAGTTCAACTCAAGGTACCATAATAGGTACATTCTCACCAAAGTCATCTGCCATATGTTGAAGCAAGATGGTGGGCGATCTCTGCCTGGTGTCTCAGGGCTTCCTATATCAGTCTCTGGCAAAGGACTTGTTTCTTTCTGGGCCTTCTCAGCTGCTTTGTCTTCTTCAACTGCAAACTATCAGGTGAATGGATCATCTTTCCACAGGACCCAAGGATAAAATGTGACAGAGCTCTCTCTCACTTTTTGTGCATTCTGAAGTGAGTGCCCATTTATATCAGCCCACCAAGTGTGTGGGGACTCAACCTGAGTCAGGCCCTACTGATGAGGTCAAATCAAAAACACTAAATTGTATTCATCACGTAAACATTAAACCTTTGAGTTTAAAACAATCAAAGAGTATCATACCCAGAGTAATAGATTAGTTTACAACATAATCTTTTTCTTTTTGGGATTCATAAATAATCTGAAACTGCCACTATCGCTTTGAATTGATTTAGGAATTTGTTTGGAAATCTTTGATTAGTTCTTCCAAATTCTGAATCTCCTCCAAATTTTTAATTTGTTCCTTTGACTGGGCCACATCTTCCTGTTTCTTAGTATGGCTTTTAATGTTTTACTGATGTCTATACATCTAATTATCTTGATGAGTTTATTCTAATGGCCATCTTCTCTCTCTTGCCTAGGGTTTTATTATAATTTGTCTTTGTGTTAAGGATCTTCATTGCCCCATATTTCAGCTTATTCTAAGGATTTAGAATAGCCTGTGTTTACCTCATCACAACCAAACCAGGGACACACAAAGGGGGTGCAGACCAGCCCCAAAGAGCCAATTCCTCTGTGGTGCTCTCTATCAGTCTCCCTGTCATGCTCCTTCCTGGGTGAGGTTACATTGTTCCTTGGCCTCTTAAGTAAAAGCATTGCTTTTTTTTTCATCCTTTTGCATTCACTTATGCCCACGTACACCTGGCAAGGATTCCCCCACAAGCCACTCATACCACTTCCACTGAGGTCTTCCTTAGGAGCCACCAGCACCAATTCCCCTGCACACTTTTGGACCTCGCTCATGAGATACCTGCACCACTTCCACTGCTGCCTCCCTTGCACTGGGTAGGCTTCCCTCTGAAGGCATCCATGTAGTTTCCCTGTGACCCTCCTGTTTCCCTGGAAGCCAAGAAGGCCTCCTTCATGGGCCACCTCTGCTGCTTCCCCTGCCATTTCCCCTGTATTCAGCAAGGCCTCTCTCACTGATCACCCATGCTACTTCCCCTCTGCCTTTTCTGGCACTTGGCATGTCCTTCCTCATTAGCTGCCTGTACCCTGCACTCCCCACCGCATTCCCTGTGTCCAGAAAACCTACTAGTCTTCTTCTCATTTATGGAGTATGAGTGTGCCCTTCTACTCCCTACACCTCCATCTTGGATCCTCCTCAATATATTTTTGTGGTAACACTTTTTAAATCCTTTTTGTGCTGCATTGAAATTTATTAATGTGTAAATAAAGGTTTTTTTTTTTTTATCAATTCTGGAAGAGTCTCAGAAATACTGTTTCAGCCATATTTTTTTTCTTCCCCCTCCCAAAAGTATGTCCAGTGGAATTCTCAGATTGCTTCTCAGGTCACTCTTCATGGTTAGCCCCAAATCATGGATTATTATTATTTTTTAAATTTCACCTTCTCCATTATAATGACTCAATAATTACATAGTGTATTAGGCTGTAATGTTTTTAAGCAGATTACATTATAATGTTTCTTCTAGATGTTTTATTTGCCTTGAGATGAAAAGTCATTATGAATTACTCAATTTTCAATTAATAGAAATATAAGTACTCATCTTGCCTTTCTATTTAATAATGCATCTTAAAGTTTTTCCTTATGAAACATAGAGCTGATTCTATTTATTTCACCAATATACACCATTCTATTAGAAGCATGCATTATGATTTAATTATTAAATTTCATATTGATGAACAGTTTGCTTACTCCTAATGTTTCCTTTAGACTACAATACAAATTGCAATAAGTATTAGATTATGTATCTTACATCACTCACTATATCTATAAAAGATATCTCCAGAAGTTATATTACTAGGCCAAAGAGGATGTTTTTAATTAGCAATAGTAAAATTTTCACCCTAGATGCTATACACATTTACATCACAATAATGTGTGAGAATGTGTTTTTTCTATTCCCTACCAACAAAAAGCATTTTTCTCTAAAGCATTTTTATTCTTTCCAAACTTGTTGGTAAATATTGATTTCTCCGTGTAGTTTTAATTTGCACATGATATTGTACACCTCATATATCTTAGAGTCATTTATATTTTCTTTTCTAAGAAATGTTATCTATTTTTTCAAATGAAATGTAGGTTTTATTTTTTTGCCTCTTTTGATGTTTGGAACACTTTATATATCAAAGTTCCCTGTATCTGTGTAATATAATTCCACACTATTGCAACTTTCATTTACATTTATTTTTCTATAAAATGATTAAAGCCATATAGAAATGTTTATAAATAGTCAAATTAATTAATATATCTTTTATAAATTATGAAGTTTGAGTCATATTTTAAAGGACTTTTGTGCTCTAAGATTATATTTTTACTTTTTTGTATATATTTAATTCAAGAAGAGCAAAGTAATGTGATGTATGATATACTGAGAAAGTTGGCTGTCAGTTCATTTGAAGAAACAAAGGGAGATTCTAAGCAATGAATCTTTGGCTGTGTGTAGAGAAATTATCTTGAGTGCTTCAATGATAAACTAGAGATCTAGTGTAAACACAACACTGGGTATGGGGATTGGGTGATAGAAACAGGTAACAAGAGACATAATGTAACATTTAGAAACATTTGAATATGAATTGAAGATTGGAAAGTTTTGTGAATCCAATAACAAATCATTGACTGCGAAAAGACCACATCTGTATTCTAGAAAAGTAATTTTGATGGCAATGTGCAGGATGTGTTTTAAGTTTGAAATGAACTAGAGTCATGTAAAATACTTACAAAGATACTAAAGGGCTCTAGGGAAAAACAATGGGAGTGTGAACTTCAAGCAGTGAATGGAGACTACGGTGGACTCTTCAAAGTCCCCATTTCTCCTTGCATTCCTTTGAACTTTTACATAATCCCCTTCATAAAGTGGCTTGAAGTAGCATAAGTGTATCTGTACAATAACAATAATTAAACTTTGGATGAATACAACATTGTGATTTATTAGCATACAATTTCCTCCTGTGTAACTTCTGTTTAGAGTTTACATATCAGAGCTGAGAAGGTTCCTATTTTGATTTTATATGTTTTATGTGGAGACACCCAATCATTTGTCTTCTTGAATCTAAGCTAATAGTTTCATCAGGTACAAATCACTTTCTTGAGGTCATTTCAATATATAATTTTGTTAATTTCAATGTAGAATAAATTGCCTGTTATTCTAATATCCAATGTAAGTCACTTTGCCTCAACATTATTATTACAATCAGAAAAATCCTACATCAAAAAATGTTCCTTCAAATAGTTTTTATAAATGAATATTAGATGGGATGGAGTCCCCATGTCTATTATAACCAATATACACATGTTAAAAAGGAGAAGAACATATAAGTGAATTCTTGAAACATCATATAAAGCTGCATATTTCCCTTGGTATTTCATATTTCACTATCCATATTTTATACATCATGTTATATTTTATATACCATGCATACATAAGTTTTTCCACATTTCACTGGATGTTCTAAAGCTGTGCTGTCTAACATGGTAGCCACTGCTCATATATGACAATTGGTCACTTGAAATGTGTATCAAAAGTGAAATATACTTTAAGTATAAAATACACAAAAGATTTTGAAGTCTCAGCATGAAAAATGTAAACTAGGACATTAAATTATATCTGTTACATGTGAAAATAATATTTGAATAAAATAATATAAATATTATATTAATAGTGACATATGTACAATCATATATGTAGTAAATTATATGCAAAATATTTAAATATTTAATATGTAATTAATGCCAATATAGATGATATTGATAATGATTATAATATTAATATTTGGTATAAAATAAATATATTCATTAAATAAATATGTGTTCTCATTTCACTTTTTTAATTTAAGTACTAACATTTTTTCAAAAAAATACATAGTTCAAATTACCTACCTTTTGGACAACACTGCTTTAGGATGTTCTAATGAACATGAAAAGGGGGATAAAGAAAAGATAGTAGCGATGACAATGACTATTCTTTCATTGAAGAGAATACCCCAAACACTCTTTTCATGGCACCCAGCACTTCCTTATTCCTCAGGCTGTAGATAATGGGATTGAGCATGGGGGTGAGGATGGTGTAGAAGACTGCCAAAATCTTATCTTCCAAAGGTGAGCAAAGCTTCCTGGGCCGAAGATAAGTATAGACAAAGGGAGCATAGCAAAAGGTCACTACAGCTAAATGTGTTGAACAGGTAGTGAAAGCTTTCTTCTTCCATCTTTTGAGTTCATATGGTAGACAGCAAAAAGGACCGGGACATAGGAAGCAGTGATGCCAAGGAAAGGAAGGAGGAGAAAGAGGCTTGTGCTCACAAAAACCATGTACTCATAGACCCAAGTGTCCATACATGCAAGAGGCAACATGGCTGGCACACCACAAAAGAAGTGATCAATGGCCCTGTATTGGCAGTAAGGGAAGTGGAGGGCATAGGCTGTGTGTGCTAAGGAGTTGAGGGACCCTAAGATCCAAGATCCTATGGTGATCTGGACACACATCCTTTTACTCATATGGATGGGATAATAAAGGGGGTGACAAATGGCCATATAATAGTCGTAGGCCATGGAGGCCAGCAATAAACCTTTGAAACACACCATTGTCAAGAAAAAGAAGCTTTGCATGCCACATCCGAGGAAGGAGATGCTTTTCTGGCCAGAAAGGAAGTTAAATGTCATCTTGGGGACGGTACTGGAGATGTACATCAGGTCCATGAGAGAGAGCTGGCTTAGTAGAAAGGACATAGGTGTGTGGAGACCGGGATCCAAACGTATGAGGTGAATCATGGCTGAGTTGCCCACAGAGGCAAGAAAGAATATGAGAATGATCAGGGTCAAGAAAAGTACATCAGTTTGATTTTGGGGAAACAAACCCAAAAAAATAAAGTCATTTGTAGTTTGATTCCATTTCTCCATGAAAACTTAGGGCTTTAACTCTCCTGAAAATGAAAAAAAAGAAAAAGAAAAAGCATGAAACAAAATGAAATGAGCACAACAATAACTGAATTTATTAAAGCTTTTTTGCAATCAAATATGCTTCCTCCAACACTTCAGCTTCTGTTCAATCAATTTAAATATCTAAGTTGAATGTCCTCCTTCCCATTTTTCTATGGTAAACTCAGCAATAAATAGATACACATGAGATTTTTTAAGTATAAAATTTAACATTATAGGTAACAAAGATAAATAAGATAACTATAACATTTCCCTACCTAGAACACTGCTTGGTCAGATTTATCACTCAAAATTTATCAAAAAGTCACAAGAGCTGTAAAATGCAGTAATCACTTTTATTTTCCCAATGTCTGTAATTTAACACAAATATTCACAATGTTAACTGACATATTAATTAATATTCCACAACGGTATGGTGTATTGGTTAAGGATTGTCGTATGGGAATTCTAAACGTGCATGATTATTTAGTAAGTTCAGAACTTCAATAAAAAATACTTTTAAAGTATAAAAAAAGAAATGAACAGATATTTCCAATTAATTATCCAATAATGGATATATAGCAGGAATAGAGATGCAATGTCTAATATACTCCAGTCTTTGAGATTAATTATGTGATGTGTTCTTCACATTATCTCATTTATTAAAATATGCCACCTTAATGTATAGTTATGCATTCATATATTAATTTATCAAATGTTAAAAGTAGTATCCAGAGATAGGAAGAATAATTTTCTCAAATACAGATAGTGATATAATCAAATTTTGAAATTGTGTGGCTTCTTCAAATTTCTAGTTCTTCCAATGTTTGAGTTTGTTAGTTGTTGGATAAATGAATTATTCTGTGCAAAATACATAATTCATATCTTATTAAATTGTGCAAGCATTACCTTTTGGCAATTTATCAAGGTTTAGTCCCTATTTTGAGCTAGGTTAAAGCATATTGAGATTAAAGGTCACTTATTTTCTCCTTTTATGGTTTAGTATAAAAATAATAGATGTCAGCAGAGTCAAGCAGTTGCAGTGCTGTTCAAGTAAAAAGGCAGTTATACGGCAGGGGTCTCTGGGTTCTACTTACATTTATAACTTTCTTATTTTTATACTTAACCCCTTTAGATATCATTGTTCAGCAAATAATTAAAATTAAATATTAATCATTAGGATAAATATATCATGGAGAAGTAAAAATGAAGAAAGATTCTTTTGTGGAAAGTTTTTCTAGCTTTTATGCCCAAGACTTTTCTTGAGAATTTTTATGTGTAACAACCTTCTTCAAACCTCTTTTCTCTATGTTGCTTGAATTCTGGTAATTCATTCTTTCTCCACTAAGTCTCCCAAGCTTTTATAAACTGTGATTGTAGCATTTTTTATTTTTCTGTCATATGTTGTATCTTTTTTCCCTTTACTCAGTCTCTGTGTGGGATTTGCTGCACTACATGTGTCCTTTCAGAAGGAGACCTCTGATTCCATATATGATCCAGGATATTAACTTGCATAATAATTTTGGATTACTGATTTTAAACATTAAAGATCAATGATTTGGGTTTTTTTTTAATTACTTGCATTCAGGAAATTAACATGAACTGCTACCTAATATAACTTTGATAAGCTTGAAAGCAGTGTGACGTATAGCTGTAGTACAAAAATGAGAACTCATTTTTATACCTGTCTCATCGCCAAATTAGAGCAATGAAAAGTGTATTATCAGAGGCCATAACAGGTACATTTTTATATGAGGGGACTATATGAGATCATGACTCCATTTCTATAAAGTTTCAGAGATAAAAACTGAGGACATAAGATATAAAGATCATCATCATGATACATTCATGTATGCAAAAAAAATTTCACTAAGTGTCTGTTATATACTAGTGCTATTAAGTACTGAGCTTCATTGGTGATTGAAACATACAAGGCTCTACAATCAAGGAGTTAAAATTTAGTAGATAATAAATACAAAAAGTCAATAAACTCAAACTAGGAATCAAATATTAAATGGTAATTGATATTATAAAGAAGAATAATTAGGATAAAGGAATAAAGGGACAGTGCTTTCAAATAGACAATAGTATTGGAGAAAGCTTCTATGAAGAATTAGTATTTCAAAAGGTCTGGTTAAACAATATTCTATCCAAAGAGAACAGCAAGTGAAAAGCCCTAGAGTGAGAAAAAACTTATTTCTATAAAGTACTGGAACATAATGTTTTTGAATCTTATAAGATGCAAGGGAGAAATTGGAATGATATGAAAGTATTTTGTGTTGGAAATGCCAGGCTATGATATAAACTTAGATTCTTTTCAAAGAGATGAGAAGGCATTGAATGTGGAAGGATCTAAAGCAGGGATTCTTAACCAGGGCTCCACAAACCACTTCCGAAGTGCTGTGAGCTTGAATTGAAAAAAATCAACTTAATATCTTTATTTTCCCTGACCTTTAACTGAAATATAGCTCTTCCTTCACTTATGAATGTTTGCAATAAATTACAGTAATATTGATATCATATCACATTACAGTTGTTGCTATCTGGAAAAATCACTTACACTCATTCTGCTTAATTCAGGCTTATATTCCAGGGGGGAAAATGAATAGACCAAACAGTGGAGCATCTCTAAGTTTACATATCATAAGCCAATGGTATTGAAGGGAGACAGACATTTCTACTTTAATTCTCTGTTGCTCAGAGCACTATATTGATTTCAGTTAATTATTGTAACTGAAAGTTACAATACTTAAGTTGTTTTCTAAATTGAAAACTGACATATTATCAAACTATTGAGTATTATCATTATTATTAGGATCTTGTAAATGTGGGACTTGAAGTATTTAGGACATGGGAAATGAGAGTTACTTTAGAGCACTGGGTCAATTTCCATTGACTCCTATCAGCTTTCTTTATTGTGTTTGTGATCATATATAACACACTGGGATTACATGAAGCCTGGCCCCTTGGTTACATTATAACTTGGGGAATATGTCCCTGTGGCTAGAGGTGGATATACAGTGAATACTTCTTGACCTTCATACTACATATATGGCTAAAATTTATAGTTAAAGTAAAATAATCAATTTAGAAGGCAAGATATATGTAATTTGCCCAATTGCATGGTTCTGCATTTATTTTGCAAGAGGTACAGATAATGTGCACTTTTTAAAAGTCTCACAGACAATAAAAGCTCAATAAGCAAATTGGTTTTTGTCTGTGCCTCAGCTAACTCAACCTCAAATACTTCCTAGGGGAGCTGTGAAGATGGAATTAAGTTAGCTCTATGCATTCCAAATATAGTAGACCTTCAATAATAATTGATTTCCTTTGTCTATGACATTTATTTAACTGATAATTAGCCTCAGGCACAGAAAAATTAATATCTTATTCACTATAGATTAGCACATGTGGAATTATCCTAAGTTCACAATACCTCTTTCTGTATTTTAAGGTCACTCTTGGCTTTTCAAATTACATATGGAGCTGCCTATTCCTGATATAGTAAAACAAGTTTTCTGATGAGAGAAACACTCCATCTCCAAATTAGCCAGCTAAGATTAAAGCTAACCCAAATGAAGTCAATTCAATAACATTACTGTGACTCATCTGGTCCAAAGTTCTTGAGTTTATATTTTGGGTGAATAAGTAGCTTTATGACACCATTTTCTGCTAATTTTACATTGCATTATTTAAAATTTAAGAATCAACAAGTCCTCACATAGCCACACAACTATACTATGAGATCATGTCACTAATCAACATGCCCTACATCAAAATCAAAACCTTTTGTGTGAAATGAGAACCTCTTCATTATAAGCTAAAATTTAGAAGAAGGAAATTCACACAGAGTACTTCATAGCATGCAGTCCTCATTTTCCTTATTGCTCATCAATCTCTTTAATATGAAACTTATGAACACATCAAGGGATCTGCTGTTTAGGAAGTGTTAGAAAAGGAAAACAAGTTCACCCTGTCTTATGAAATATTTTCCATTTACTTATGCCTTGATTAATACCAACCTCTTCCTTTCCTATCAATTAGTTCCAATGAAAGCAGAGTAAGCCACCTCAGGCTTATCTATCAAAACTACTTCAGCTTCTACTGTTAGAAGAAAGAAAGATTAGTCATTATCTTTCATAGGCATATCCTTACATCATCAAGCCATAGATATTTCCTTTCTTTCTATGATTGCTCCCCATTGTCCAAGTCCACGGGGGCCAAAACCAAGGTCATTTCACTTGATTTTTTATTATTTATAGATTAACTCAGATCTATATTTAAATACAGCAAATCAATTAATATGGAGAATTATGTTGCATTTGTCTGCTTCTCAGAGTTAGGCCAAAGAGGATGGGACTAATTATTCCAAAATATAATTTGAAAGATATAAAAGATGTTGGATAATATTTATTAAAATCTCTTCATTTTCTAATTGAGAGAACTAAGAATAAATAGGTGATGGAACCACTCATGAGTAGACAGCTGAAAAATAGCAGAACTACTATCAGGGACAGTCTCCTATTTACAGTCTAATGAGTTTCCACATGAAATTATTAGTGAGTGTGAGTAAGTAATGTTATGAAAAATGTACTTTCTTCTTCAGTTTTTGGAAGAGTAACAAAGTGATTTATGAACATATTAATTCAGCCAATGGCTGTACTGAAGCAGCAAGTAAAATCTTACAGGCAGTGAAATAACATGAACATGAGACTCAGGAGAGTATAGGTGTCAGATCCACCACTGATTAGGAGGTTGACATGGGCAAATCACTTAAGATTCTAGTTTGTTTCTGAATGTATAAAGCTAGGCTTTTGTGAGGGATTCTCTAAGAATTAAATAAAATGATATATGTCAAGTGTTTACATAGTACATGCTGCAGGGAAGGGGCTAAATAAATTTTAGTATATGTTATTATTCCATTCAAAACAACAGATATGCAAGCCTAGAGAAGTGTACTGAATTGTGTACCCAGTTTAGAGTTCTTTGTGCTCTTGGCCCACATTCTGTTGGGTGTAGACTTTTTGTAAACAAGTTCTCTTTAATATGTTATTTCAATTGACGTGTGGCCTAATGGAATCAGGTTGACTTTTACTTTGGATTAGTGGAGTCCTTTATAATCAGAATGAAAGTCCAACAAAGAAGACACAGGAAATAACCAGAAGTGGGAAGTCCACAGAATGTGGAAAGGAAAGAAGATGTTGCCATATGCATTTCCAGGTGACTCAAAAGCCAATGAACCTTAGAGATTGCCAGCAATAGAGAAGATACAGTCCCAGGAGGAAGCAAGCCTTCTAGGTTCTAGCCTCTGAAAAATTCCTGTTGAGTCAACTTATTTTATTGTAGCTGTCTTAGGAGCCAGTAAAATAAAACAGGAACATTTAAAGTAATTTAGACTCTTAATTTACAATACTATCTAAAAGTATCAAATACGTTAGGAAAAATTTAATTAAGATGCAAATTACTTATACACAGAAAACTACACCACACTGTTAAAGGAATCAAGAAGAATTAAATAAATGGAAGAATATTCCCCATTCATAGATAGGAAGACTAATCACCATTAAGATGTCTATCCTATCCAAACTAATCTACAGATTTAATGCAATCCCAATAAAAATCAACACAGCATTTTTCACTGAACTGGAAAAACTAACTATGAAATTTATTTGGAAGGGGAAGATGCCCTGAATAACCCAATACATATTGAAAAAGAAAAATGAAATTGCAGGAATCACACTACCAGACTTTAAAACATATTACAAAGCTACGGTTGTCAAAACTGCATGTATTGGCACAAGGATTGATATACTGACCAGTGGAACCGAATTGAGAATTCTGATATAGATCCTCTGATATACAGTCATCTGATATTTGGCAAGGCCACCAAGCCCACTCAACTGGGAAAGAATGGCTTCTTCAGCAAATGTTGCTTGGAGAACTGGATATCCAGCACCAAGAGAGGAGAGAGGAAAACCATCTCACATCTTATACAAAATCAACACAAGTTGGATCAAAGATCTAAATATAAGAGCCAAGATCATAAAAACCTTGGAAGATAATGTAGGGAAACATCTACAGGACTGAGTATTAGGAAATGTTTTCATAAATTTCATGCCCAAAGCACGAGCAATGACCAAAAAAAATAGATAAAGGGGACCTCCTCAAATTTAAAAACTATTGCACTTCAAAGGAGGTTATCAAGAAAAATGACAGCCTACCCAGTGGGAGAAAAGATTTGGTAACCATATATCTGAAAGGAGCCTAATATCGAGCATCTATAAAGAATCTTACACCTTGAAAATGAAAAGACAGACAACCCATTTAAAAAATGAGCAAGTGACTTGAAAAGATACTTCTCCAAGGAAGAAATACAAAAGGCTAAAAGGCACAAAAAAAGATGCTCAAAATCATTAACCATTAGGGAAATTCAAATCAAAACTGCAATGAGATATCATCTTACACCCATTAGACTTATGGCCATTAAAAAACCAGAGGACTACAAGTGTTGGAGAGGATGTGGAGGAATAGGAACCCTCATCCACTGCTGTTGGGAATGTAGAATGGTCCAGACATTTTGGTGGACATTCTGGTGTTTCCTCAAAGAACTAAATATTGATCTTCCATTTGACCCAACCACTCCACTGCTGGGTATATACCCAGAAGAACTGAAAGCAAGGGCATGAACAGAAATATGCACACAAATGTTCATAGCAGTATTATTCAATCTTGTCAAAATTTGGGATCAACCCAAATGCTCATCAACAGATAAATGGATAAGCAAAATGTGGTATATACATACAATGGAAAGTTACTCAGCTGTAAAAAGGAATACAGTACTAACACACAGGATAACATGGATGATTTTTGAGGACACTATCTTGAGTGAAGCAAGCCAGGCATTGAAGGATGAACAGTACATGAACTCACTGGTATGAATTAAGAAAATTGAGCAGACCCAGAGAGCTATTGCCTGGAAGATAGGTTTACAAGAAATAGAAAGGGAGAAGAAGGCTGTAAGCCAACACCCATATGGATTTAATCTATGTTAAAGTTAAAGTGTGTAGTTGCATATGGAAGGGATTTGACAGGAGGGTAGTGATATTATTGAGTGGGGTGGTGCAGGTTTGACAGGTGGGTAAAGTGGGGAGGGAGGGTTGGAAGGTCCATGGAACTGGGGGGAGGGTTGGGAGAGGGTCAAGGTGAACACTGGGGATTGGTGGGTATGTGGATGAAAGTACAAATTTGGTAATGCTCTAATGCAATATGACAAGGAAGGGTTACTGGTTTAGGATGATGGATGATGAGCATTTGGGACAGGGCACACCTGGTACAGGTTTCTAGGGAGTGTGCGAGTGATCATTTTCTCATAATGTGTTGTCTCAGTGGGTGGAGACACACATAATGAGCAGGAAAGAATTGGACTCCAATCCTGGTGAGGACCAATATGTTCTCAAAGAAGGGTGGGAGTCTCTTGAGAGCATGGGTGGTTCCTAAAAGGGAAGGACAAACCAGTATGTTAAGACCTCAGTGTTGTTGCAACTATGAATCTTGTCATCCAAGGAGTGAAGCCAGGTGGTCGCCGTAGGTCCCAAGGGGAGGGGGATGGAGGAATAGAATAGATGGAACAAGGAGTATTTAGTGGGCAATGGAAGTGTTCTACATGATCTTGCAATGATGGACACAGGCCATGTAAAATACCATCAAAATTTATAAAAGTGTGCGGTCTAAAATGTAAACAATGAAAACTATTGACCACGATTAGGAGCTTTGTTTCACTATT
>JAQZBX010069171.1:0-15623 GCA_029593785.1 Cabassous unicinctus | reverse complement strand
AAAAAAAAAAAAAAAGAAAGTATATGTTATGTTTTGCCTGTTGAGTAACATAATCTTGGTAAAGGTGTAAAAGTAAAAAGTAAAGTACTAAAAAAATTAAGTTCATTTAGCATGTTATAAACTACATTGGAGGGAAGTGGGTGTGGCTCAATCGATAGAGCTCCCGTTTACCATATGGGAGGCCCTGGGTTCGCTTCCCGGGGCCTCCTTGTGAGGGCAGGCTGGCCCGCGCGGTGCGGTGGGCTGATGCAGCAAGACCTCACAGCAAGGGGGAGATAAGCAGACACGGAGAAAACACACAGCGAATGGACACAGCAAATACAAGCTGCAAGGGGGGATAAATAAATAAATAAATAAATCTTAAAAAAAAAATAAAATAAAATAAACTGCATTGGAAGTATTTAGAAAGTGTGTAGAAAATTAAGAGAGAGACTTCAGTATTATCAAACTCTATTGTGCATTCAAACCAAGCTTCTAGTGTCCTGCATGGTGCCCCTCCATTTGCATTATTAGCTAGATTGGTCACTATGACCCCTAAAATAATAAAAGGATCTACCATATCTCTGGACGTGGCTCCTGAAGTGGATGGAAAGTATGTTGCAGTTTCCAACTCCTGCAGTAGCCAGCAATGGCTCTATATGGCCAGATTTACAATGGACATTGCCTCCAGACTAACTCTGTTTCACAGTGCCAAAGGGCACTGTGCACCAGGCTTATGAAACACTGGAGCTTCCCTCCAAGGGCCAATGGTGCTGCAGCATGCTAGCTGTGTGAAGGATATACCAAGTGGAGCAATAATTACCAGAGTAATACGAGTAGAACCTAAACAGACACAATTGGCATTATGGCTTGTTCCCATGGAGAGACAACGTGTATGGTACTGCAAACCTGGAGCTTAGATCTATTAACTGCAGCTCAAAGAGGAACTTGTACATTGATTAGTGCATTGATTAGTATTGATTAGTATTAAGTACTGTACTTATATGCCTGATGAATATGAAAACATCCCTTCTATTCTAGATCACATACAGAGGGATATTGAACATATTAAAAGTCTTTGCAAACTTAATTCATTTTTTAAGTAATTTATCAATGTCCCTATAAAATAATGGCTCTCTGAAGTATTGTCTCTATTTTGCTTGCCATATGCTTATCTTGTTGTTGCCTATATTGTCTTTGTGAGTTTATGTCTAGGGCAGTGCCTCTCCTCATACCTCTCCTAGCTATCCTAGGTCTAACCACTGCTATGGGAACTGGGGGTGGCAATTTCCTAGACAGCATTTGAAGCAAGATCAAGCTTATCAGCTTCAGGAGGATGTAGTCTCTGAAGGCACCTGGCCTTTCTAATTCCCATGGTCCAGTACATCATAGATGGTCCCCTTTTTGGGGCCACTTACCACCATTTTCTTTACCCTTTTAGTAGGACCATGTATCTTCAAAATTCTAATGTAAGTTTATTTCTTCCAGAATCAACTCCTTCCAGAACAAGGTATTAGTCATGTGGGAATTTCATCTAGTTCCAACCATGGTACCAGACCCACCTTCCCTCAGCCTCAATAGAATAACCTCTTCAGGCAGGGTCTTCTGCCCCTAACAAGCAGGAAGAAGCTACAGAAGAATGACCATCACCCTCAGCTCCCCTTTAAGAATAAGGGTGTAAATTCTCTGAGGGGTAGGTTGAGGCAGGTTAGTATAGGAAACAGGGAAGGCAGCTGGTCAGAATAAAACCCACCAAAGACCCTGGTCACAAGGTCCAGTTTGAAAGACCCAGATTCAAAAGAAGTCCTGGATGGCTCCAAACAGAAATATCTCCCCATTGGTTCCCTGAAAGCTGACAGTTGAAGGTAGAAAGGCAAACTATCAGGACAGCAAATAGCTGGGGCCCTATGTGTGTCTATGTGGACTATCTACTAATGGAAATGTTGCTTGTATACTGTTAGACCAGCATGATCCGCCCTTTATTGTTCCCCATAAACATCTTTCTTTTTGCCTGTAGTGCCCTAGCCAATACCTTTCTACAGTGGGCTTCAGCAGTAACCCATGCCCACAATTGAACCCAATATTGGATTTGCACAGACTTACCATCTTCAGGAGCTACTGGCCTTCCTTGAACTGTAACTCCTGAAAATTGGACAGCGTGGAACACCTTGCTGGACCCATCGACAAGTCTGGAACAAGATCTTCTCATTTAATACTGAGATTCAGCTGCCATCTCTCATTGAGACTCATAATTATATTTTTTTCCCTTGTAAGGGAACAGGTGAATAAGCCCAGGCCTTTATAAGATATGCTGTATGTAATGGTTTAGGATGGTTAACAGCTGAGTCTGTCACCCTAGATCACATCGCCCCTGTCTGCATGTGGGGTGGTTACCCCCTGAGTTGTGTAGTTTTACTATCAAAGATAGATAGAAGGTAAAGCACGCCCCCTGGTGGTTCTACCCATTGGCCATTTTTGTGCCAGTTGGGACTGCAATTGCACTGAAAAACACGTAACATCTTTAGCTGTTGCCTTTTACACTGTTGCTGTAGAGTGTGGATGCAATGTTTATCCTATGTCAACGTAGGCCGCTACACGGGGGTGGGTTGTGGGGACCCAGGCCCCCATAAATCCTCAGCAAATAGCTGTCTGCATGACTTAGACATAAGTCAAAGTTAACAACCCTCCCCACAGGGGAAAGAATGCATGGATGGTATCATTAACTGCAATCTTCCGAAAGCAGTAAACGTCCTTGGTAAACATCCTTCCTACGAGCATAGTGGAAACATCACCAGACCCCACATGTACACTTCACAGGACCCTAGCTGGAGCTCTGCTCTCACACCCTGTGAAATGTCCTTGTTCTGAAACCCCTTATAGCACCCCTCATTTTCTCATCTCTGTGCGGAGCGCTAACTTCACTCATTCTTTGACCAGCCACCATCAAGAGTCTCTTCTGTTCCTAAGTCCCAATAAGGCTTAAGTCTGACTAAACGCCAGGTGTGTTCTTTGGTCTCATGGCTTCGCTAACTCGTGTCCTTCAGGAGTTGGGTTGTAAAAGGAGGCTTCTCAAAGTAGAGGCAGCCAGGTCTGAATCTCAACAGAAAAAAAAAAAGGATTAGCCAACAATAGAAAAGAAAGGAGTTCCCTGGTGGAAGAACCAGCTTCCTGCGGATGGGGAGCCAAGGCAACCGCCATGAGTTTCCTTGTCTGTGAGCGCTCTGAGCTCACCCCTACCTTTGCACTCACTTTCATCTTGTTCCTAACAACAACTATTGTAATTGCTGTTCCCAGGGTTGAGCGCTTGCCACTTACATGCATGGCTGGATTTCATCTTTACCACAATTCTATGGGTGCAGGTGCAGGGTTAATCCCATTTTACAGCTGGAGAAACCAAGGGTGAGAGAGGCGAGGTAACTCATTCAGGATCACCGGGTAGACCTCATTTTCAAAACTGTGTTTATTTGATCCAAAATCCTGCCCTTGGCCATTGCTTAGTCTATTTCGCAGACTGACAAGTGCGCCATTTCAGAGCAAGTTCCTTTTATTATCTGTTGTTATTCTCTCCCACCTTCTGTCTGAAACAGCTCTGAGGACAAAGTAGGTGCTCACTTTATTGAGGAGAGGACTTAAATTTACCTCCTTGACTACACCAGACCTGCCTGGAAACAGCACTTGAAACTTGGAATGTTTTCCTGAGCACTTGCTACCTGCTAGCGTGTCCTCAGCATGTCACACGTATCAGTTCATCTAATCTTCACAGCAATGCTGTGAGGTGGATACGAGGTAGATATTATTATTAAGCGCTTTTTACAGATGATGAAACAAAGGTATGGAGAGGTCAAGTTTTTTGTCCCAGGCCACACACCCAGTGTGTGAACCCAGCCAGTACACATTCTTAACCACACTATTCTGTGTCTTGGAGGATCTGAAAGAAGCAGAAGAATATGCAATTTTTGCTAAGAAGTCCACACTCTGCCTCTGTGGTGGGCTGAATAATGGCTCCCAAAGATGTCCACCTCCTAATTCCAAAGCTGGTGAATATGTCACCTTAAATAGTACAAGGCGCTTTGCGAACAGGAGTAAATTAAAATGGGAAGACTAGCCTGCAGTATCCAGGTGGGGCCCAATCTAATCACAAGGGTCCTTTTAAGAGGGAGGCAGGAGGGTCGGAATCAGAGAGAGACGATGGAAGGAAGAAAACAGAGTCGGAGAAGAGAGACAATGCTACACTCCTGGTTTGAAGGTGGAGGAAGCAGCCACGAGCCCAGGAGTGCAGGCAGCCTCTAAAAGCTGCAGAGGGCAAGGAAACAGATTCTCCCCTCGAGCCTCCAGAAGAAATGCAGCCCCGTGGCACCCTGGTTTTAGCCCAGGAAGACCCATTTCAGACTGCTGACTCCGGAACTCTAGGACAACACGTATGTGTCTTTGAAACCACCAAGTGTGTGTTGATTTGTTACAGCAGCGACAGGAAACTAATGCAGCCTCCGTGACAACAGGTGCCAGTTCATGTGCCCGTGAAACTCACGTAGCTGAGGACTCTCTCAAGAGAGAAAGAGTGTGTGGCACCTTGACAGACCAAAATGTGACATGTCCTCTACTCATTTTAAGGGTGACTTTTGGGTTCCCTCTAATACTTGAATATGTTCTAAGAATGCTTTCACATACCAATAATGTAATTAAAATTAAAGAAGGACCAAATCAACTCTATTACTGTGGCAATGCCATATTAAATTCATTCTTGCATTCATTTTTAAATATTCATTGAGCCCCAATTATGTGCCAGGCACTGTTCTAGCACTGGGGATATACAAGAACAAAAGGGACAAAATTCCCTGCCCTTGTGCATCTTATACAATCTGGTGGGAGACATATTATAAACAAAACGAATAAGTAAGTTATATTAGACAATGATAAATTCAATGGAGAAAAACAAACCAAAGAGAAGATAAGGTGTACTGGAAGAGTGGTTGTGAGTTTAGTTCAGGGAAGCTGTCAATGAGACATGACATTTGATCAGAGGCCTGAGGGAGGGGAAGGAGGGAACCATGGGGATACTGGGGGGAGGGGGGGCGCTCCAGGCAGCATGGAGTGAGCAAGAATGAGCAGAGTAGATGCAGTCAGAGTCAATGGGGGAGTGAGGAGGTGGCAAATCACACTGAGCCTTGCAGACAATTGAAGGGAATTTGGTGTCTATTCATGGTGAGCATGAAGCTACTGACTAATAAGCAGAGGAGGGACTCGATTGGATTTGCACTTCACCGGGCTCCCTTGGGCTGCACTGAGGAGAATAACTATGGCAGGGCAGAGGTGGCAGCACCTGAAATAACCCAGGTCAGAGGTGACATGTATGTGGGCCCGGGTGCTAGCAGTAGAAGTGGTGAGAAGTGGTCGCGCTGGGGATATTTCACAAATACAGTCACCAGGTATTGACTGATCTATATAACTTATGGAAGTAGAGAGCAATCGAAGATGACTCCAAGGATTTTTACCTGAGCAACAGGACAAATGGGGTTGCCGCGGGCAGAGATAGGGAAGCCTGTACGACATGCAGGTTTGCAGGAGGGGAGTCAGGAGTTCAGCTTAGGACACAAGTAGTTGAGGGTCCAAGTGCGGATGTTTGGTTTACACATTGTAGCTGTTTCGCAATTTGATGTAATTATGAATTCCAAAAATATAATTGGATCATGCTGGTAAACTGATCTGTTAATCTGGGCATGATTACGTTATGATTAGGGTGTTGACTGGGCCACGTCAGTAGGGCTTTGAGCCCCACCCCTTGGTGGGTGGGGGAATCGAATATAAAAGGCATCACAAAGAACAGAGGGAGAAGATTTTGAGAAGCAGTTTTGATGTTGGAGAGAAGGCCCCAGGAGAAGAGAAGCGAGCTGTTCGCCTGATCGTCTACAGCTGACCTTGTGGAGGAACCAGAGGAGTTAAGCCTGGAGAGAAATGCAGCCCCGGGAAGAGAGGAACCCAAGAAGCCTGAACCCTGGCAAACGCTGGCAGCTGTCTTGCTCCAACACGTGGCAATGGACTTTGGTGAGAGAAGAAACTTAATGCTTTATGGTCTGGTAACTGTGGACTTCTACCCCAAATAAATACCCTTTATAAAGACCAACCCATTTTTGGTATTTCACATTAGCACCCCTTTGGCTGACTAAGACACACATTCAGAAGTCAAGGGAGAGGTTTGCACTGAAGATGGAAGTTTGGGACTGTCTCGGTTTTCCAGAGCTGATATGACAACCACCACAGGCTGGTTGGCTTAAACAACAGGAATTTTTGGCTCATGGTTTTGGAGGCTAGAAATCCAAACTCAAGGTATCAGCAGGGCCATGCTTTCTCCAAAGTCTGTAGTGTTCTGGAGTCCTCCATCACACAGTGACTTGTCTCTTTGTGTGCCCACCTCTGGTTTTTCATTTCCATATCCAATTTCCTTTGCTTATAAGGACTTCAGCCTTATTGAATTAGGCCTGCCCTTTTCAGTTTAGCTACACCTTAATTAGTAATGACAACTTCAAAGGCCCTGTTTAAAAGTGAGTTCATGCCAACAGGACCAGAGGTTAGGCATTGAAGATGCCTTTTGTGGGGAATACAATTCAACACCCAAGAGAAACTAAAGATGGACACAGAGAAAGACTGCCCAGTTCCCCCTTCGAGGCAGAACTTATTGCACCAGCTGCCGGGGTGCTGTCAGCAGACTCCTTCAGAGCCTGCCTTAGCTACAGAGAGCCACCTTGTCCAGTTGTGTGCCCTTCCCAAGAGTGCCCCATCCAGTGACTGATGGAGGTGGGGATATGAGGCCCAGATATTAGAACCAAGCAGGGGACAATTCTAATTGGCTATACATGCTCCAGAGCTTCTTATGGGGTCAACCAAGGCTGGTGTTGTACCCATATCACAGTCCAAATTCTCCATCCACCTAACCCTGCTTCCTCCCCTCCCTTCCAACAGGTATTGGTCCCTAATAAATATCTTGTACCCCAAACTCCATCTCATGTCTGCTTGCATAGGACTTAAATTGCAACAGGATCTATCAGCATATAGATGGTATTTAAACACCAGATGTTACATTAAACCTACCCAAAGGCCCTAAATTATTTCAGTTCTAGTTTCCAAGACCTACACTCTGTCAGCCTGAAATCCTGGCCAAGAGAGACAAAAGTAAATTTTTTAAAAGAATCTATTATAATGAGAATATTCTAACTGTCCTGATTTTGTGATAATCAGGGTAGGCTAGACATTCACTATATTAGAAACCATGCGGGTGGCCCCAGAACTAGTTTTTCTCCCTAGGTCTGGTTTTTAGAATGCTGGTGATAAACTAAGCCTGATTTATTATATGACCATGCTGTATGGGAAATGACTGTAATGCTAGGTATCTTCAGTCAACCTTAAGAGACATAGCAGGGGGACAGATATGGCTCAAATGGTTGGGTGTCCATCTCCCATATGGAGGGACCTGGGTTCGATCCCGGGACCTCCCGGTAAAAATTTAAAAAAGAAAAATATAGAAGGTGCGTGGGCCGTAAGGTCCCGTGCATTGGTTCATCCCCCAGGCCCTGCAGACAGGTATGCCATCAGGTCCCGCAAGCCATGCAGCAAGATGATAACATAACAGGAGAGTGACACAAGGGAGAGCCAAGATGAGATGTGCCAAAAAAACAGGAACTAAGGTGGCGCAAGCGGTAGGACACCTCTCTCCCATATTGGAGGTTCCGAGGATCAAATCCCAGTGAAGGCAGGAGGAGAAAGATGAGAAGAGAAGGCAGGAAGCAGACACAGAGAGTTGCCCTGCAAATGGACACAAAAACAGCAAAAACTGGGGGGAGGGGGGGTAAAAATGGATAAAAGTAAATAAATAAATAAATAAATCCTTGGGAAACAAAAAGTATAGGGGAGTAAGATATTGACTATAGTTAGTAGTAATACTTTGACAATGCTCTTTCATAATTTGTTAACAAATGTTTCACTACAATGCAAACTATTTGTGGTGAGGTGATGTGTGGGAACCCTGGATGATGTTATGCATGTTTGTTTTGTAAGTTCACAATGTTTACTAAACACTTATTGTTTATGTATGTTCATGTATGAATGATATACTTCAATAAATTGTTTTTAAAAAATCTATTGTATGTTGTGGCAGTTTGATATTATTTATAAATTCCAAAAGAGATATTGATTATGTTTGTAAAACTGGTCTGTTTTTCTGGGCATGATAACCTTTGATTGTATTAGATTCAGCTGCGGTGTCTTTGATTAAATTATGTTAAGATTAGGGCATTGGGGAAGTGGATACTCAAGTGACTGGGCTCCCATCTACCACACAGAAGGGTCAGAGTTCAATTCCTGGGGCCTCCTGGTGAAAGGCAAGCTGGCCCACGTGGCAAGTTGGCCCACGCAGACTGCTGGCCCATGCGGAGAGCTGGTGCAGCAAGATGACCCAACAAGAAGAGACATAGAGGAGAGACAATAAGAGACACAGCAGACCAGGGAGCTGAGGTGGCACAAGAGATTGAGCGCCTCTCTCCACTCCAGAAGGTCCCAGGATCAGTTCCTGGTGCTGCCTAAAGAGAAGACAAGCAGACAAAGAAGAACACACAGGGAGCAGACAGCGAGTACAAAAACAATAAGGGGGGGGGAGAAATAAAAAATCTTTTTTTTTTTATTTTATAGTTTTATTTTTTTATTTTTTAAAAGATATTTAGATTACATAATGTTACACAAAAATTGTAGGGATAAATAAATCTTGAAAAAAAAGATTAGGGCTTTGATTTGACCATGTCATTAGGGCATGCGGGGTTGAGTCCCCACCCCTTTGGTGGGCTGATAAAACAGATTCTCACACAGAAGTAGACACACAGAGGATCCTGAGGCCAAGGGAAGAGAGGTGAGCCTGATAGCCTACAGCTGCTGCTGAGCCCTGAGAGAAGCCCCAGGAGAGAGACGGCCTTACATCAGCCTACAGCTAAGATCAGAACAAGCTGGGACCATGGAGCCTTAAGAGGAAGAGGAAGGCTGAACCCTCACAGAGACAGGCAACCATCTTGCTCCAACACATGGCAACAGACTTTGGTGAGAGAAATAACTTACTCTTTATGACCTTGTGACTGTAAGCTTCTACCCCAAATAAATATCCTTTATAAAAGCCAACACACGATGGAATATTATGCAGCTGTAAGAAGAAATGAAGTCGTAAAGCATATGGCAACATGGATGAACCTGGAGGACATTATGTTGAGTGAAGCAAGCCAGACACAAAAGGACAAATACTGTATGAATGCGTTACTATGAACCAAATATATTGTGTAACATATTGTTTGATCAAAAAAAAAAAAAAGCCAACAGATTTCTGGTACCTTGCATCAGCACCCCTTTGGCTGACTAATACATGTGTCATATAGGACACAAGAGGGAAAACCAAAGCTGCTCAAACTCATTGGTATTCAGAAAAATTCTAAATAAAATCACAGTGGCAAATCATTTCACACCCACCAGACTGGTGACAATCTTAAAGTTTCTCAATATCGGGTTTTTAAAAAAATAAAACTTTATTTTTTTAGATCAGTTTTAGATTTATGGGAAAATTACAAAGATAGCAGAGTGAGTTCCCACACCCAGTTTTCTCCATTATTAACATTTACGTTAGTATGGTACATTCATTACAACCAATGAACCAATATTGGTAGGTTATTACTAACTAAAGCCCATACTTTATTCAGATTTCTTTATTTTTTTACCTAATGTCCCTTTTCTGTCCCAGGATTCCAGCCAGGATACCACATTACATTTGGTCATTTCGGTGGTTGACTGGTAGCCCCCCAAAAAGATATGTCCACATCCCAAACCCCAGAACCTGTGAATATGACCTCATATGGAAAAAGTCTTTGCAGATGTAATTAAGATTCTTGAGATGAGGAGATTATCCTGGATTACCTGGGTGGGCCCTAGATTCAACAGCAAGTGTCCTTATAAGAGACAGAAGAGAAGACACAGACCCACAGAGAAGACAACTGTGGGAAGACAGAGGCAGAGCTTAGAGTGAGGCAGCCACAAGCCACGGAATGCCCGGAGCCTCAAGTTGGACCAGGCACGGAAGGATTCTCCCTGGAGCCTCTTCTGTATATCTTTTTTTTTTTTTTTTTTTTAATTTATTTATAACTGGAAGGTCCCGGGGATCAAACCCAGGTCCCTCCATATGGGAGACGGACACCCAACCATTTGAGCCACATCCATCCCCCTTCCCGGAGCCTCTTGACTTGTCAACACCTTGATTTCACCTCCAGAATGGTGAGAGAATACATTTCTGAGGTTTTAAGCCAGCACGTTTTGTGGTCATCATTCAGCAGCCACAGGAAACTCAGGGTTGTCATGTCTCCCCAGGCTCCTCTTGGATGATGCCAGTTTTGCAGCCTTTCCTTATTTTTTACGATATTGGCAGTCTTGAGGAGTGCAGGCCAGGTATATTATAGGATGCCCCTCTACTGCAATTCTTCTGGTGTTTTTCTCCTGGTTAGACTAGATTACAGGTTTGGGAGAGGAAGACCACAGAGGTTAAGTGGTCATCACATTCTCATCACATCCTACTAAGGGTACCTACTATCAACATAATAGTTCACATTTGATGGTGATGTTGCTCACCAGGCTGAGGTTGTGTTTGCAGGTTTCTCCACTGTAAAGCTACTTTTTTTTACCCCCCTTTCCGCACTGCACTCTTCAGAAGGAAGTCACTCTATGTTGCCCACATTTAGGAGTAGAGCATTTTGCTCCACTTCTTTGAGGGAGAAGTTATCTACACAAATTATTCAGAATTCTTTTGCATAGGAGATTTGTCTCCTCCCCCATTTATTATTCACTCCATATTGACTTGTATCAGTATGAATTCTTGGATATTTATTTTTACACATTAGGTTACAATCCATACTACTTTATTTTATTGCTCAAACTGGTCCAGGCTTGGCCATTGGAGACTCTTTCTGTTGGCTCCTGCAGCCTTTCAACATCCCCATCAGTGTGGGGTGTTGTGTCTTTCGCTTTTTCCCCCTAAACACTTGACTGTCATGTCAATTTTAATCCATATTGATATCACAATTTTAATCCATGGAATAAAGTATCTGTACTTATATGTGTGTGTAATTGAATAACTTAATAAATAGGGGCAGCTCCTTCTTTCAGTAGAATCTCAGTTAATAAATGTGGAAGGAAAATGAGATGTGAAAAACCACCATGAGGAAACACCACAGTAATCACTGTTGCCAGTAAGAGCCACTGAAGGATGCTAAAATTAGTGGGCAAAATTTTTGAGGAGAAACAGTTCTTGTATAGTTTCAAAGTGTCGCCCTCACAATCTTCATGAACTATCAAAGGCAAGACTGACTTTTCAGTGGAGAAACAGAGGAGACGCCGTCTTCACCGAGGGAACCAGGTTAACATCACCAGTGACAGCACCTGCCGACCCTGTGCGCCTCTGGGTGGCAGGCACTGAGAACAACACATCTTTTCTGTGGTATTTTGGGCAAAAATGCTGAACTATTCCAGTCATGAGAAAACATCAGGCAAACCCCTTTAAGAGCCAAGCTGAACCGAGCTGCCGGGTGCCAATTAAAACAGCAACCAAGCCAAAAAGGAAAGGCAGTGAAGCCACCAATCACTCCCTGCGATGGTCTAAGCAAGAGGTTAGCGGAGAGAAGAAAGCGCGGGTACCCTGGCCCGCCCCGGTTCCGGTTTCCCCCTTGGAACGTGCCCTGCTGGGTGAGGGTGAGGGTGATCAGAGCAGACCTGGGTGTCCCACTGAAGACAGAGAAGCGTTGGATTCCTCTAGGTTCTTGGCTATGATGCATAAAGGAATTTATGAGCACGCCAGTTTAGTTAGGCCAGTAAAAGGAATTTATTTGGGAAATGGGGGAAAGAACAGAGCTTGCTGAGAAATGGGACAGAAAGACGGAAATACACACCAAGACTTGGTGCGGGCCCCTCTAGGCAGAGAAAGCAAGCTCTGCCTCCTGTGGTTACCTTTTAAACTGTTAATTATTCCACCCCCTTGCTACTGATAAGGGGGTGGGCCCCAGCAGTTATTGGTTACCCCACCTATGGTGGGGGCCAATGGTGAGGCCTTTGTGGAACATCCAGGGCCAAGAGGAGGTCCCAGAAAGAGAACCTGGGACCTCAAGGTTGAACTCAAGGCCCCAGTGAGGTCTTGCAGCCATGTTGTCTGCTGGCCATGCATTGTCTGTCAGCCATGCTGTGAGTTGTCTTCTCCTCCATTACTCTATACAAACCTGCGTCACCACTGCTGAGGGGGCCCCTCAACAGAAGGTTCCTGCAGCTTCATGGCCGCAGGAGCTGGGGTAGTGGGGAGGCCAGGAGTGGAAAAGTACTGAGTCAGAGTGCACAAGAGGGTCTCCAAGGCCTCCTCCCTCCACTCCAACCCCCAATAAGGAGGTCTCGGCAGAGGCCCCAGGGGAAGGCCGTGGCCTAGGATTGCAGATTGGGGTGAGAGCAGGCCAGTGCGGGCCAGGGCTGAACCCCCCTGACCCCCGATCCCCCCAGAGACCACACTGCACAGGCCTTGCTCGGAGACTGTGCCGAGAGGGCTGGCCTGGGGAGGGCTGCTGGCTAACCGCCCAGGGGCAGGCCTGAAAAGTCACACATGGGATTTGGGCCCGGGGCTGGACTCCTCAAACCCAAACTGAGAGACATTCTACAAAATATCTGATCCGTACGCTTCAAAAAGTGCCATGGTCGTGAGAGACAAGGACAGACTGAGGAACTGTTGCAGCCCTGAAGCAGGCTTCAAATAGGGAATGAATAGATAGATCTGGAACCTGGCGAAAGGTCCATGTGGACATCCATACCCCAAGCTGGCTGCTGGAAGAGCCTCGCGAGATTTCCACCATGCAGAATGAGATTCCCAAGAGAGTCTCCGGATAGTCTCCTGGGATATTATCATTGGCCCCACCGGGAAGATTGATGGGTGGTAATCCATCAAAACAGCAAACACCTGGGACTCCTCCCATGCCATTAGCAAAGGGGTGGAATAATTAACAGTTTAAAAAGCAGGCGCAAAGGTCAAATCGCCCCTTCTGCTCCTGTTCCTGACCCTGGTTGCCCTCTTGCTGTCAGCCCTGCTCTCACCCTGTCCCCCCTGCGTGGATCAACATGCAAGTAAAACCTGGGCATTTATAATCTGTAATGGGAAATTGCAGTCTATAAATCAGCCCTCTCTATCACTCTTCAGCCCCTTACCCTCTACAGGGACCGTGATCTGTTATTTTCTCCCATTTCTCTTCCCTCTCTACCTTAATAAATTACTGGCCTCATTCACCTGCTCTGAAAGTCATTTCTGCAGAATAAGTCAAGAACCTAGACTAAATCCGGTAACTGCCCGGAGGAGAGGAAGGAAAAAAATAACCAGATGCAATGCAGGATCCCGGATAGGGTCCTGGAACAGTAAAAGGGCATTACTAGAAAAACTGGTAAAATCCAAGTAAGGTTGGTAGTTTGGTTAATTATAGGGGACCAGTGTTAGTTGCCTGGTTTTGATCATTGTACTGTGGTATTGACATGAGGGAGAGCGAGGTGAGAGACATATGGGTACTCTCTGGACGATCTTTGCAACTTCTCTGTAAGGCTAAAATTATCTGGAATTACAGCTTCCGCCTAGCTCTCTGGGGACACCACTCTGGAAGAAGCCAGGCGCCATATCTTGAGAAGCCCACGGATAGAGTCACCTAGTGATGCACTGAGGCTTCCTGCCAACAGCCGGCACCAACTGGCCCGCCATCTTGGAAGCGGGCCCTCCAGCCCCGGGCAAACCCGCAGGCGGCGCAGCCCTGGCCGCACCCCGCCGCAGCCTCCTGAGAGAGAGCAGGCCAGTGCCCTCCAGCTAAGGCCGCTCCTGCGTTCCCGCCCCAAAGAAACTGTGAGCTAGGAAATGATTATTGCTTTGTGCTGGTAAGTCTGGGGGTGATTTATTGCACAGCAGTATTTAATACAGATAACATTTAGGGTGTTTTGGGTTTTTTTTTTTAAGATTTTGGGTTGGTTTTGTTTTGTTTTGCGGTGAATCGAGAAAAATTGCTGTTGCGCATGTTGGCCACCAGATGGCGAGCGGATTCCAAGGCTAGAAACAAAGAGGCTGCCAACACCATCAAGTCGATTGCCCCCGACTTCATTTACAAATTTCTGGCAATTTCCAATGAAGATATCATCAGGGAATTTTCTAGAGCTTCACAAGTTGATTATAAGGTTCGTTTGGAAGGAGAACAAATAAAGATAGTTGGGCGGGGGGAGAAGGAAATGGGAGGGTGAGGATGAGCTGTTAAAAGCAGTATGAAACAATGTGCTATGGGAACAGGAGTGAATAGACAGATCAGTGAAAGTGACTAGAAAATCCAGCTAGAAACAATTGCTTATGGAAGTGTATTACATGATCATAAGGGAGAAAAGGGACTTTTTATTTGAGTGGTTTTGGGGTCACTAGATAACCATATTAAAAATAAAACCTTGGTCTAATACTCTCTATACCAGATTAAATTCTAAGTGTATCAGAGAACTAAATGAAAAAAGTAAAATCACACAAATGGTAGAAGAAAATACTTCATAACACGTTATGAGATGGGAGTTGCATACATTTTCCAAGCTATTAATCAAAACCCAGAACCAATAAGAGAATATTGAAAAAATTGACAAAATATAAATAAAAATCTTTTGCATGTCAAAAAACCCCACCATACAAAACTGAAAGTTACAATGTGAGAAAAATATTTGCAACTTATGATGACAATACGAGCCAAAGCAATATACAGATTCTATGCAATCTCTACCAATATCCCAATAGCATTTCTTGAAAAAAATGGAAAAATCCATCCTAAAATCATGAAATTTTGAGGGACCCAGAATAGCCCAAACAATCTTGAAAAAAAAACAAACTTGGAGGACTCACACTTTCTGATTTCACAACTTACTGAAAGCTACAGTAATCAAATGTGGTACTGTCATAAGGATAGATATATAGCTCAATGAAATAGAATAGAAAGCCAAGAAATAAACCCTCAAGTGATATTCAACAAGGATTCCAAAACCATTCAATGGGGAAAGGACAGTCTCTTCAACAAATAGCTCTGGGAAAACTGGATATCCACAGGCAAAAGGATGAAGATGGGCCCTTACCTTACATCATATTCAAAAACTCCTTCAAAATTCATCAAAGACCTAAGTATGAGAGCAAAAACTATAAAACTCTTGGGAAAAAACACAGAGACAAATTTGCATGACCTTGGATTTGGCAATGTGTTCTCAAATATGATACCAAAATCACACAGGCAACAAAAGGAAAAATAGAAAAATTGGACTTCACTTAAAATTAAAACTTTTATGTATCAAAGGACACTATCAAGAGAGTGAGCAGAAACGTTGTAGCTCAGTGGTTGAGCTCCTACTTCACATGTACGAGATCCTGGGTTCAATCCCCAATACCTCCTAAAAAAAATAAAAAATAGTGAAAAGACGACCCACAGAATAGGAGAAAATATTTGCAAATCATACATCTGATAAGGGTTTTTTAAATTCATTTCTCCCCTCCCTCCCCCCCATTGTTTGTGCTCACTGTCTGCCCATTGTGTGCTGTGTCTGCTAATCTT
>JAQZBX010069170.1:0-15623 GCA_029593785.1 Cabassous unicinctus | reverse complement strand
TCCATCGTGTGAATAGACCACAGTTTGTTTATCCATTCATCTGTTGGACACCTGGGTTGCTTCCAACTTTTGGCAATGGTGAATAATGTTGCTATGAACATCGGTGTGCAGATGTCTGTTCGTGTCACTGCTCTCAGTTCTTCTGGGTATATACCCAGTAGTGATTTAAAAAATCAGTTGACCATAGAGGTTTTTTTTTTTTTTTTTAAAGATTTACTTATTTATTTATCCCCCCCTTACCATAGAGGTTTGGGTCTATTTCTGCACTCTCAATTCAATTCCATTGATAAACGTCTCTACCTTTATGCCAATACCATGCTGTTTTGACACTTTAGCTTTACAATAAACTTCAAGGTCAGGAAGTGTGAGTCTTCTGACTTTGCTCTTCCTTTTTAGGATGTTTTTGGCTATTCGGGACCCGTTTCCCTCCAAAAAATTTGGTGATTGACTTTTCTATTTCTGTAAAGTAAGCTGTTGGAATTTTGATTGGTATTGCATTGAATCGATATATAAATTTGGGTAGAACTGACATCTTCATGAAGTTTATTCTTCCAATCCATGACCAAGGAATGTCCTTCCATTTGTTTAGATCTTCTTTGATTTCTTTTTGTGTTCCTATCAAGAAAGGATGCTGGATTTTGTCAAATGCCTTTTCTGCAGCAATCAAGATGATGATGCAGTTTTTTCCCTTCGAATTGTTAATGTGATATATTACATTAATTTATTTTCTTATGTTGAACCACTCTTGCATACCAGGAATAAAACCCACTTGATCATGATGTGCAATTCTTTTTATAGGATGTTGGATTTGTTTTGCAAGTATTTTATTGAGAATTTTTGTTTCTATGTTCGTTAGAGAGATTGGTCTGCAATTTTCTTTCCTTGTAGTATCTTTACCTGTCTTTGGTATTATGGTGATGTTGGCATCATAAAATGTGTTGGGTAATTTTCCCTCCTTTTCAATTTTTTGGAATAGTTTAAACAGGATTAGTGTTAATTCTTCTCGAAATGCTTGGTAGAATTTACCTGTGAAGCCATCTGGTCCTAGACTTTTTTGTTGGAAGATTTTTGATGACTGATTCCATTTCTTTGCTTGTGATTGATTTGTTGAGTTCCTGTATTTCTTGTAGAGACAATGTAGGTTGTTTGTGCATTTCTAGGAATTTGTCCATTTCATTTAGGTTGTCTAATTTGCTAGCATACAGTTTCTCATAATATCCCATATGATCCTTTTTATTTCTGTGGGGTCAGCCATAATGTGCCCCCTTCCATTCCTGATTTTATTTATTTGCATCTTCTCTCTTTTCCTTTGTTAGTCTTGCTAAGGGTTTGTCGATTTTACTGATTTTCTCAAAGAAACAGCTTTTGGTTTTGTTGATTTTCTCTATTTTTTTTCTCTCAATTTCATTTATTTCTAATCTAATCTTTGTTATTTCTTTCTTTCTGCTTCTTTGGAATTGATTTGATGTTCTTTTTCTAGTTTCTCCAGTTGTTCAGTTAGAGATACTTGATTTTAGCTCTTTCTTCTTTTGTATTATAGGCACTGAGGGCTATAAATTTCCCTATCAGCACTGCCTTTGCTGTATCTATCCCATAAGGTTTGATAAGTTTTGTTCTCATTTTCATTCATCTCGAAATCCACTTCTACCCAAAACTGGCGAGAAGGGGAAATTCTCAAGCACCTTTGAAAAGGGCACTGTCCAGCCTGGACACAGGTTGCTCTCCCCACTGCAGGCTTTCCTGCTTACAGAGTCAGTCCCAGAAGACATTCAGTGACCGTTCTTTGATCTACTAATTTCTCTTGCAATTTCTTCTTTGACCCACTGATAGCTTAGGACTGTGTTGTTCAGCCTCCATATAGCTGCAAATTTCCCCTTTCCTACCTATTATTGATTTCCAGCTTCATTCAATCATGATCAGAGAAAGTGCTTTGTATAAATTAAATCTTCTTAAATTTACTGAGAGATGTGTTGTGGCCCAACATGTGGTCTATCCTGGAGAAAGATTCATGAGCACTTGTGAAGAATGTATAACCTGCAGATCTGGGGTGCAATGTTCTGTATATGTCTGACAGGTCCAGCTCATTTATCATATTATTCAACTTCTCTGTTTCCTGTTGACCTTCTGTCTTGTTGTTTTATCTATTGATATGAGTGGATATTGAAGTCTCCAGCTATTATTGTAGAGATGTCTAATTTCTCCTTTCAGTTTTGCTAGAGTTTGCCTCATGTATTTTGGGGCAGCCTGGTTAGAGGCATAGGTATTTATGATTATTACTTCCTCCTAGTGGATTGTCCCTTTTATTAATATACAATGGCCTTCTGCATCTCCTATCACTTTTTTACATTAAAAGTCTGTTTTTTGTATAGATAACCCTGCTCTCTTTTGGTTGCTATTTGCATGAAATATCTTTTCCAACCTTTCACTTTCAGTCTATTTGCATCATGGGTCTGAGTAGAGTCACCTGCAGACAGCATATGGATGACTCACATTTTCATATCCATTCTGTCAGCCTATGTCTGTTGACTGGGGAGTTTAATCCACTAACATTCAATGTTATTACTATAAAGGCATTACTTACTTCCACCATTTTATCCTTTGGCTTTCTTATGTCATATCTTATTTTTGTCCATCATTTTACCTTTTTGGTTACCCTTTCTGATAGTCTTCATTTCTACACTCTTCTCCAAGCCTCTCTCTCCTCTCTTTTCTGGCTGCAGAACTCCTTTTTGTGTTTCCTGTGGAGCTGGATTCTTGTTTATGAACTCCCTTTGTTTCTGTTTATCTGTGAATATTGTAAACTCACTCTCATATTTAAAGGACAGTTTAGCTGGATAAAGAATTCTTGGCTCGCAGTTTTTCTCTTTCTGTACCTTAGTTATATCGTATCACTGCCTTCTCACATCCATAGATTCTGAAGAGAAATCTGCACTAAGTCTTATTGAATATCCTTTGTATTTGATGTCGCTTGTCCCTTGCCAGTTTCAGAATTTTCTCTTTATCGTTGGCATATGACATTCTGAATATTATTTGTTTTGAGGTAGGTCTATTTGGATTTATTCTAATTGTAATACGTTGTGCTTCCTGGACACATATATTCATGCCATTCATGAGAGTTGAGAAATTTTCAGCTAGTATTTCCTCAAATACTCTTTTCTGCTTCTTTTCCCTTCTCATCTCCTTCTGGAACTCCTATATCATGTCTGTTGGTATAATTCTTGTTATCATTCATCTCCCTGAGCCCCTGCTCAATTTTTTCCATTCTTTTCTCTCTGTTCTTCTCTCTTTTCAATTTCAGTTCTTTCCTCTACATCACTGATTGTTTCTTCCATTACTTCAAATCTGCTGTTGTGTGTCTTTATTGTATTTTTTTAAAAATAGATTTGTTATTCCTGAGTAACATATGCATTTGACATGGTGTCTTTATTTATTTATTTTTGAATGTTTTATCCCCCACCACCACCCCCAGATGGCTCCGTTGTCTATCTGCTCATCTTCCTCAGGAGGCATGGGAACTGAACCCAGGACCTCCCATGTGGGAGGTAAGTGCCTAACTGCTTGAGCTACTTCCGCTTGCAGCTCATTGCAGCTCATTGTGACTCGTGGCTTGTCTTCTTTAGAAGGCACTGGGAACCATACCCGGGAATGCACATATGGGAGGCAGGCACTCAACTGCTTGAATCACATCCATTCCCCCTCTACTGTATTTTTTTTAATCTTTCTCAATGTGTCTTTCATTGCCATAAATTCTGTTATTTTTCTATCCAAGATTTCAAATTTTTCTTTGTGCTCATCCAGTGTCTTCTTTTTTATTTTTATTTTTATTTTTTTGAGGTAATGTGGCCGAGAATTGAACCTGGGACCTCGTATGTGGGAAGCTGGCGCTTAACCACTGAGACACATCAGCTCCCCTGAGTTCGTTTTTTTCATTTGTTTGCTTACTGTTTGGTTTTTAGGAGGCACCGGGGACTAAACCTAGGACCTCCCATGTGGGAAGCAGGTGCTCAACTGCTTGAGCAACATCCGCTCCCCACCCAGTGTCTTCTTAATGCCTTTTATTTCCTTCAGCTCCATGATTTGATTTAGGAGATTTATATGAACATCATTGATTAGCTGTTTCAATCCTGTGTCTCATCTGGAGCTTTGATTTGTTCCTTTGCCTGAATAATATCTTCCTTTTTCTTTAAATGGCTTGTAATTTTTTGCTGATGTCCAGGCATCTGATTCTGATGCTGAGTTACTCTGATGTTCAGTTTCTCTTTCTCGCTTAGGGACTTATTGTTAAGTAGCTGTGTGTGACTACTGTTATTTGACTCTTGTTTCAACTTGTTCTAGATATTTAGGAATGCCCCTGTTTAACTCCTCAAACCAGGACTAAAGACACAGTAATGGGCTGCAGGCCAGTTTCCAAGGGCCTTGGAGAGGGTGGCAATAAAGGAAACTGCTTGCTTCTTTTATTTTTTTTTTCACTTTTCATGCACTTTTCTGGTCTCATGAGCAGATGGTGCTCTTTGGGGGACTTCTCAGCTCAGATAGAGGGGAATGCATACAGAGTAAGTCCTTGGGTGGGTGGGCAGTGCAGAAGCAATGTCCTCAGGGCTGGCCAAGACTCACAAACTTTCTCAGAAGATGTTCTCCACCCTTGGATGGCCACACCCTCCCTCCTTTTGCCTCCTTAGCAACTAGCCTGGGACAGTAGGGAGGGTGTTTGAGAAGGCAAATTATCTTTAGCACTCTGTTAGTCTCAGCAGCTCCAATCAACCTGGAAGTATGTGACCCCTTCAATGCAGCAGACCAAGTTTGCTGGCCAAAAATTGAATTTGTTGTAGGCTGTGTTCCTCTGGCTCCTCTTTCTTGGGGAAGAAGACCCCTGAAACCCCCTCAGTCTTCAGCCACTGCAGTCCACAGCCATTGTACTCTGCAGACTGCTATTTGTTCTGAAGGTGGGGGGATGGTTGCCTGCTGCTGCTTTTGCAACTTTTCTCACAGGATTTTTCAGCCAGCCAAGACTCCCTTCCTTTGCACCTCTCTCTTCTGGGTGGTGTCTCAACTTTCCTTGGTGTCCTGAGCCCCAGAGAAGCCTTCCAGACAGTCTCAGCTATTTTTTCTGGGAGAGACGTGATCCCTCTGCCTGTCTAATCCTCCATCTTCCTAGAACTCCCTAGGATCATTTGTAAAGCAATTTTGCTTATTTTCTGGAAGTGGTTATTCAGCATGTGCCAGAATCACAGTGAATATGACTATAGTATGTAGCATTATTTTCCTAAGTACAGATTATGGCTTTCTTTTCCTTGTAAAAAACGACAAAAGTGTTCATCTAGTCAATAATTAAAATAAAACATTCATAAGCAATGGCACAAAAAAAGAAAAATTTTAAATACAAAATATGAGCTTATTTCTTATCTTCTTATATAAGGAGGCTTTAATTGGGTCTTCCAAAGCATCTCCCAGGAACTTAGAAAACATTGTCAGTTAGTATGGGTAATGTTATAATAAAGTATTTCAAAAAAAATTTTTAATGATGATCTTTTTGAACAATGACTTTGCTAGTAAAGGTCTTTCTATTTAAACTGGACTTGTGCAATTTGTCAGCTGTTTGTTTTTTGCTGCACAGCAAAAACTCAGATTCCATTTTGGACAGTTATTTGGTAAGATGGTTATTCAGGGTCTTCATGAAATGTTGATTCTGATCTGAGAAAAAATGAAATATACCAAAGTACTGCTAGCATTTCCAGGTGCCTCACTGTGGCATCAATATTATAACTGCAGAGCTCATTATTAAACATCTGTAAAAGAAAATTTTTGATGTAGTGAGCCAAAACATAATAGATTATAGGTATACACTATACTAAATTGTAGTGTAAAATTCAAATCACTTAGATCACTTGTCAGAGTCAAACTTCTCAGGTAAGGTTTGAAAGGATTAACTGTGGATTTAAAATTTCCTTGGTCAGAACTGCTAGAGGATGATACAAGGAAAGAGGTCTTTAGAAGGCCTTGGTTAATATGTACCTAAGATTTCACTGTCTCCCACCATTTCTATCAGGGAAAATTAGAAAACAGTGGCCATGAAAGAGGGAAGATATAGAACTATGAGTTTACAGTATGAAAAGGAAACAAGCTCCCAGACAGCATCATGAAGGAACCAGAGTTGCACAAGTAAATCTATGAATGTTGGGGCATTGGAGGGCCTTAGAAATAAACTTTTATCTATTTCATTAGCTTGTCTAGGCTCAGAAGCTCTAGTTCTATCACTCACTATATAATGAATGGAAAAAGTGCACACTGTTGAATATAAGCTCCAAACATACCTTCTACACTCATTTCCTCCAACGACTACTGCTGTCTGTCACTCCAGGGAGTTTGCAAATGCAAACTCTCACCAAGGGCACTGCCACTCTTTCCACCTTTCTAATTTTATCGCTAGAGCAGAGATCATCACATTTATTTATAATTATATTTTTCAGTAGCATAATACAAGTACAGAGTTAAGTGTCAGATAAAATGTTTTTGCCTCCAAGTAACATGTAGGCTCAACTAAATCCAGCACACAGAACAAGAACATTTATTATCTCACATAACAAGAAGTCCAGATGTTGTGAGCACCTCAGTTTTGGTATCGCCATGATTCTCTGGGCTCTGCCTTTTTCTGAATGTTGGTTTCATCCTCAAGTTGGTAGCAGGATGCTTCCAAGCTTCACATTCAGGCAATACAACATCCAGAGAAAAATAAAGAGCTGATGCTTTTTTTTGATGAACAAAACCTCTCCCAGAAGCCTCCAGCAGATGTCTCCTTATGTCTCTATGCCCATATTTGGGTTATAATGCCTAATGTTGAAGAATCACTCACAAGGAGGATGGTATTAGTTTAATTGGTTTAGACAGTTTAAGATTCACCACTGGAACCAGGGATGGGGTCACCTACCTGACTAAAATGGAAGAGAAGTATGTACCAGAACCCAAACCTAGATTCTTTCGCATAGGAAAAAGGAGAAAAGGATATCAAGTGGACAAAAATATTGTCCAATACATGGACCTCAACAAATATAGTTGACTGATATATTAGTCAGCCAAAGGGGTCCTGATGCAAAATAACAGAAATCTGTTGGCTTTTATAAAGGGTATTTATTTGGGGTAGAAGCTTACAGTTACCAGGCCATAAAGCATAAGTTACTTCCCTCACCAAAGTCTGTTGCCATATGTTGGAGCAAGATGGCTGCCGATGACTGCCAAGAGTTCAGGCTTCCTGGGTTCCTCTCTTCCCGTGGCTTGTTTCTCTCTCAGCTCAACTGCCCTGCTCTCTCCACAAGGCCAGCTGTAGACTATCAGTTGACCAGCTCTGTCTCTCTTCCTGGGGCTTGATTCTCTCCAGGCTCAGCTGCTCTGCATCTCCGTTTGCTTACTTCCCAGGCTCCAGCTCAAAACTCCCAATCTGTCTTTTGCCATGTCTTTTCTCTGTGAGTCCCCCAAGGGGGAGGGGGGGAGACTCAATGCCCTACTGTTGTGGCCCAATCAAAGTCCTAATCATAATTTAATCAATTAAAAGTGATACTTCTGACAGACCAGTTGACAAACATAATCCAATAACTATGTTTGGAATTCATAAACAATGCCAGACTGCTACAACTGATAAATGAATAAACAAAAAAGAATGTGTTCACTTTATTTTACTGCTTGGTGCCTTATTTGTTCCTAAAGAGATGGCAGTCTAAGATAGTCACTAATGAAAGAAGAAATAGTTTCACAAATTCAGATCATTCCTAACAAAACATTATGATACTAAATTTATATGTTCTATGAAAATTTCAAAGGTTTTCATGAAAATTTTCCACATCATTTCTACATTGGCATTGTAACTTCCTTGTGGTCAACCTAGTAGTGTAATCTATATTTTAAAGAAAACTCAAAATCAAAATTTTACATATATATTTGATGAAGTTCTATCATAGCCATTTGCCTAGTAGAGTTTTGGATCTTGAATAAGCCATCAATTTTTGATGGAGTATGACTACTTAGGTAACTTAGCACCAATCAATTACTGATCAATAGAGAAACTGACATTAGCTTATTCACTTATCCCATGACTACATTTCTGATATTATATTCTTTTAGAGTTATATGAACTAAATAACTGTGCTTCTGAAAGAACAAAGTAAGTGATGGTGATTTTGGACATAATATAATTTGATGAACATAAATAACCAAACACAGGAAGAAAATTCACCTTTTGTTGCCTGCCCTCCCAGCCCTTCTGAAAGAAAAAAAAGAAAAGAAAAATAGCTGGCAGTACATGCATTCCCTTCCTATATGCATAATACATTGGCAAGCCAATTGTATGAAAACTCAGTAAATGGTTGTAAGTTCATTGCCAGAAAGCCAAAAATACATAGTTTATGCCTCTCTCCCTTGAGATGTGTTTCCACCATTTGTACATGTTCTTTCCTTCACAACTAAACATAAGACAACCAGTTACATCCAAGGAGCACACCCTAAAACCAAAGAATAGTCATTTATGCCATGCCTCATGATTTCCACCTTTTTCTAATCAGTCATCACAAACTGTGGCCCAGGAATAATTTTTGACAGATTATTTAAAGAATTTTGAACTTGAATGCCGAGAAGTAATAAACACACGCTTTGGACTTCCGTTGTTAGCTGCCTGAACCTCAATAGTATTTGTGTGTGTTCTGCTAGAAACTGATTCAAGATTACAAGAGGTATGCTTATGGTTAATAATAAAAGTACTTTCATTTTCCATTTTCACTTAGTTAGAAAAAAGAATAAATGCCAATCTATCAGGTGGCATCCTGAAAAACTGAACTAGGAAACTCATCTCTGGCTTGCCCTCCTTGATTGCTGAGAGCTAAAGCAGTGAAAAAAAAAATTAAGTCAAAGCAGGCTGAAGCAAAGGTTTATCTACTTTAAGTCATACAATGGGGAAAAAGTCTATTACATAGGAAGTAGAGAGGGCATTCAAATTCTTGTAAACAGGGGAATTCCTAAGGCCATTGGCAAGCACAGGACCAAGACCTGGCCCAAAAAAATGGAGAGGACCCAGCACTTCACATTTGCCTTGGGCTTATCTGATTGGGCTTATCTGATTGATAGGAGAGCTAAACTCTGAAGGAGAGGACCAGCCAAAGCAGAGTCAATTTCCAAGGACTATTAAAGGTGTGATTTTTGCTTTGGTTTGTTTTTGTTAGCTCCTGGCACTAACCTAAATCTATGTCATATCACTAGCTGGATACAAACTTACAGAACAAATAGCTCCTGGACTAAATTCCAGAGGTAACACTTTGAAATATAAAAATTTACAGCATGCAACTAAAGATTACAAGACAAACAAAGAAAAAGGAAATGATAGCCCATCCAAAGGAACAAGATAAAAATCCATAAACCATCAATGAAGAAGATCAGACTTTAAACATACGAGACAACTTAAAAGAAAATAATATCCTGGACTTCTGGGAAGATGACAGATTGGAGAGAAAAGGACTCACTTCTCCCCCAGAAAAATAGCCAGAAAACAGCAAAAATGGCACGGGAAAAATTGTTCTAGGGTTTAGGGCAACAGAGGAAGGCTGACCACCACCCAGAAGACATAGGGACACAGGAAAATAATCTTGACACAAAGACTATAAGTGGAAACTGCAGCTTCAGCTGCCAGCACCCTACCCGCCATACTCCAAGCAGACTGCTTTGAATTCTCCAGCATCTATCCAGTGGCTACAGTCAGAGATGCAGGGATCCACCTCCCAAGGAAACAGGAGAGAGAGGGACACAGCCTAAGGCTGATCCAGCTTTTGGCCAACGAATTTGGCTGCTGTGTCCCATGAGCACTTCCAGGCCAGGTGGGGCCATGCCATTGTTTGCCTTGGGAGCCAGGATGGGACTAAAGAGATCTGACCCTCTCAATCACCCTACAGTAGCAGGACTGGTTGTTGAGAACACAGAGGAGAGTGGAATTATTTCCTATCCAGGAAAAGGGAGGGGCTGCCAGCAAAGGTTACAGAACACCCTCTGAGAAAGTTTGAATTGTGAGGCTCTGAATAGCCTTGAGGCAGGATCCTCTGCTATACTGATTTGTTCCATGTTGCAGTGAACACACTCCGACCAGGCTGTGAACTGAGAGGGCTGCTGAAGAGTGCCATCTGAAGGCAGGCCAAGGAAGTGCATGTGAGGAAATAAGGAAATAAATAAGAGAGTTTTTCTCTGGCCTTTACAGCCTCCCTCCCCAAAGTCCTTGGAAACAGATCTGCAACCCATTACTGGGTCCATGGCCCATATCTGGGCAACTAACAGGGACAACCATCAAGACCTAGAACAGGCTGAACCAAGAATCAAAGAATGGCAGTAACACACAGTCTCCCATCACTAAATCCATATGAAAGAGAGAGAAATTGAGCATCAGAGTAAACTCATCATAATCAGATGCCTAGACATCAGCAAAAAATTACAAGGCATACTAAGAAAATGGAAGAAATGGCTCAAACAAAGGAATATGTCAAAGCCCCAGATGAGACACAGGATTAGAGACAACTAATCAATGAGGTTCATACAAATATCCAAAATCAAATTAATGAGTTAAAAGACAATATAACTAAAGAGATAAAGGACATCAAGAAGACACAGGGCAAGCACAAAGAAGAATCTGAAAACCTGAATAGAAAAATAACAGAGCCCATGGGAATGAAAGACATTATAGGTGAGATCAAAAACATATTGGAGGGATACAGCAGCAGACTTGAAATGATGGAATACAGAATACATGATGCCAAAGACAAAACATTTGAAATTGAAGAGAGAGAAAAGAATTGAAAAAATTGAGCAGTGGCTCAGGGAGTTGAATGATAATATGAAGCACCACAACATACACGTCATGGGAGTTCCTGAAGGAGATGAAAAGGAGAAAGGGGTGGAGATGGTATTAGAAGGAATAATGGGTGAAAATATCCCAACTTTCATGAAAAAAAAAATGAATTTACATGTCCAAGAAGCACAACATACCCCAATAAGAATAAATCTGAATAGACATATTCTAAGACAAAGACTACTCAGAATGTCAAATGTCAAAGATAAAGAGAAAATTCTGAGAGCAGCAAGGGAGAAGCAAACCATCATATACAAGGGATGCCCAGAAAGACTTAGTGTGGATTTCTCAGCAGAAATGGTGGCAAGAAGACAGTGGTATGATATAATTAGGATAAAGAAAGTAAATAATTGCCAGCTGGGAATTTCTTTATCTGACAAAATTATCCTTCAAATATGAAAGTGAGTTTAAGCTATTCATGAATAAACAGAAACTAAGGGAATTCACAAAAAAGAATCTGCCTTTTGTAGAAAGTATTAAAGGGAGCCTTACAGACCAAAGGAAAAAGACAGGAGAGGCTTGGAGAAGAGTGTAAAAGCAAGACTAGAGAATGGATAATTAAAAGAGTAAAAAGAAGATGAAAATAGATCTGACATATGAAAGCCAAAGAATAAAATGGTGAAATTAAATAATACATTTACAGTAAAATCATTGAATATAAATGGATTAAACTCCCCAATCAAAAGATATAGGATGACAGAATAGATTTTAAAAAAACATGAGCCATCCATATGCTGCCTACAAGAGAGACTCACCTTAGACCCAGGGATAGAAATCTGCTGAAAATGAAAGGTTAGAAAAAGATATTCTATGCAAACTGTAACCAAAAAAAAAGCAGGAGAAGCTATACCAATATCAGACAAAACAGACTTTAAATGCAAAAAATTATAAGAAATACAGAAGGCCACTGTATATTAATAAATAGGACAATTCACCAAGAAGAATTAACAGTCATAAATATCTATGCACAGAGTGCCCCAAAATACATGAGGCAGACTATGGCAAAACTGAAGGGAAAAACAGACATCTGTACAATAATAGTTGGAGACTTCAACAAACCACTCACATCATTAGACAAACTAGACAGAAGATCAACAATGAAACAGAGAACTTGGACAATATGATAAATGAGCTAGTCCTAAGAAACATATACAGAACGTTGCATCCCAAATTAATAGGTTATACATTCTTCTCAAGTGCTCATGGATCTGTCTCCAGAATAGACCACATGTTAGGTCACAAGGCAGTCTCAATAAGTGTAAAAATATTGAAATTATAGATTATACAAAGCACATGCACAGATCATAATGGAAGGAAACTGGAAATCAATAATAGAAGGGAAAGGGGAAATTTCACAAATGTGTGGGGGCTAAACAACACACTCCTAATCAATCAGTGGATCAAAGAAGAATCTGTAAGACAAATTAGTAAATATACTGAGGTGAATGAAAATGAGAACACAACTTATCATAACTTATGGGATACAGTGAAGGCAGCCCTAAAGACTTATATTAAAAAAGAAGAAAGAGCTAAAATCAAATATCTCTAACTGAACAACTGGAGAAACTAGAAAAAGAACAGCAAACCATTCCCAAAACAAGCAGAAGGAAAGAAATAATAAAGATTAGAGCAGAAATAAATGAAATTGAAAACAAAAAACAATAGAGAAAATCAACAAAACCAAAAGCTTGTTCTTTGAGAAGATCACTAATATTAAGAAACCCTTTGTTACAGTTGGGCAGTTTAATGTAATTATGAATTCCAAAAATACAATTGGATCATGCTTGTAAACTGATCTGTTAATCTGGGCATGATTAAGCTATGATTAGGGCGTTGACTGGGCCACGTCAGTAGGACACTGAGCCCCACCCCTTGGTGGGTGGGGAATCGAATATAAAAGGCAAGGCAAAGAACAGAGCTGAAGCAGTTTTTTTGAGAAGCAGTTTTGATGTTGGAAAGAAGGCCCCAGGAGAAGAGAAGCGAGCCATTCGCCTGATAGTCTACAGCTGACCTTGTGGAGGGATCATCTGCAGCTGACCTTGTGGAGGAAACAGGAGCTAAGCCCGGAGAGAAACACAGCCCCAGGAAGAGAGGAACCCAAGACGCCTGAACCCTGGTAAATGCTGGCAGCTGTCTTGCTCTAACACATGGCAATGGACTGTGGTGAGAGAAGAAACTTAACGCTTTATGGCCTGGTATCTGTGGACTTCTACCCCAAATAAATACCCTTTATAAAGACCAACCCATTTTTGGCATTTCACATTAGCACCCCTTTGGCTGACTAATACACCCTTAGACAGACTTACAAAGAAAAAAAGAGAGAAGATGTAAATAAATAAAATCAGAAACAAAAGGGGGGAAGTTCTGACTGACCTTACAGAAATAAAAAGGATTAAAAGAGGATATTATGAGAAACTGTATGCCAACAAACAAGATAACCTAGAGAAGTGGACAAATTCCTAGAAATGCACAAACAACCTACATTGTCTCTACAAGAAATACAGGAACTCAACAAATCAATCACAAGCAAAGAAATGGAATCAGTCATCAAAAATCTTCCAAAAAAAAGTCCAGGACCAGATGGCGTCACAGGTAAATTCTACCAAGCATTTCCAGAAGAATTAACACTAATCCTATTTAAACTCTTCCAAAAAATTGAAAGGGAAAATTACCCAACATATTTTTGAAGCCAGCATCACCCTAACACCAAAGCCAGAGCCAGATAAAGATACTACAAGAAAAGAAAATTACAGACCAATCTCTCTCATGAACATAGATGCAAAATAGAATCCTACAGTGTATCAAAAGAATTATAAACCATGACCAGGTGGGATTTATTCCTGGCATGCAAGAGTGGTGCAACATAAGAAAATAAATTAATGTAATAAACAGCACATTAACAAATTTAAGGAAAAAAACACATGGTCATCTCAACTGATGCAGAAAAGGCATTCAGCAAAATACAGCATCCTTTCCTGATAAAAACAATTAGAAAGATAGGAATAGAAGGAAAGTTCTTCAATATATAAAGGACATATATGAAAAACCCACAGCCAACATCATATTCAATGCAGAAATGTTGAAAGCTTTCCCTCTGAGATCAGGAACAAGATAAAGATAAAGCCCACTGTCACCACTGTTATTAAATATTGTGCTAGAAGTTCTATCTAGAGCAATTAGACAAGAAAAAAAAAGGCATCCAAACAGGAAAATAGGAAGTTAAACTCTCACTATTTGCAGATGACATGAGCCTTACTTAGAAAGTTCAGAAATGTCTACCACAAAGCTACTTGAGCTAATAAACAAGTTCAGTAAAGTGGCAGAATACAAGATCAACACGCAAAAATCATTAATGTTTCTGTACACTAGTATTGAACAATCTGAAGAGGAAATAAGGAAAAATATTCCATTTACAATAGCAAGAAAAGACTCAAATACCTAGGAATCAATTTAACCAAAGATGAACAACACCTATATTCAGAAAACTACAAAACAAGGCTAAAAGAAATCAAAGAAGACCTAAACCAATGGAAAGACATTCCGTGTTCATGGATTGGAAGACTAAATATCATGCACCCTAATAGCCAAAAGCATTCTAAAAAAAGAAGAGTGATGTGGGTTTGACGTTCATTGCCTGACACTGAAACATATTACAAAGCTACAGTGGTCAAAACAGCATTGTATTGGCATAAAGACTGACACATTGATGAGTGGAATAAAAGTAAGAGTTCAGAAATAGACCCTCACCTCTATGGCCAACTGATTTTTGACAAACCTACGAAGTCCATGTTACTAGGACAAAACAGTCTCTTCAACAATTGGTGCTGGAAGAACTGGATCTCCATAACCAAAAGAATGAAAGAGGACCCCTATCTCACTCCCTATACAAGAATAAGCTCAAATGGATCAAAGACCTAAATATAAAAGACATAAAAGCCAGGACATAAAACTACCAGAATAAAATGTAGAGAAATATCTTCAAGATCTTGTGGTAGGTAGTAGTTTCTTGGATCTTACACTGAAAGCACAAGCAACAACAACAAAAAATTCGTAAATTGGATTAAACACTTTTGCAACTCAAACAACTTTGTCAAAAGGGTAAAAGGCAGCTGACACAATAGGAGAAAATATTTGGAAATCACATATCTGATAAGGATTTAATATCCACCTTATATAAAGAGATGCTAAAACTCAACAATAAAAAGACAAACAACCCAATTAAAAAATCCAGAGAGCAGATGTGGCTCAAGCAGTTGAGGTCCCGCCTCCCACATGGGAAGTCCTGGGTTTGGCTCCTGGTGCCTCCTAAAAAACAAACAAAAAAAACAAAATAAATGAAAAAACCAACTCAGGGAAGCCAATGTGGCTCAGTGATTGAGTGCCAGCTTCCCACATACGAGGTCCTGGGTTCAACCCCAGCCCCAAGTACCTCAAAAAAAACAATCGGTAAAAGACTTGAATAGACAGTTGTCCAAAGAAGAAATATGAACGGTGAGAAAACACTTGAAAAAATGTTCAACATCAGTAGCGATTAGGGAAATGCAAATCAAAACTACAATGAGATATCATTTCACACCTATTAGAATGGCCACTATTAAAAAGTCAGAAAATGGAGCAGATGTGGCTCAAGCAGTTGAGTGCCCACCTCCCAAATGGGAGGTCCTGGGTTCAGTTCCTGGTGCTTCCTAAAGAAGACAAACAAATGAGCAGACAACAAGCAGTCATCAAGCAAAAACAAGGAGCAGACAATGAG
>JAQZBX010069169.1:0-15623 GCA_029593785.1 Cabassous unicinctus | reverse complement strand
TGCAACACAGACCAGATCAATGTGATAGAGCTTCCTGTCTGGAGGCTAAGAGCCTTGTAATTCAAACTTTCTGAGACAGTTCTCCAGTCTTCTCTGGCAGCCCCCTCCCTTTTCCCAGCTGGGAAATATTTCCTCTCCCCTCTGAATCCTCGACAATCAGTCCCTGTTAGTAAAGGAGGAGATTGGGAGGTTTGTATATCTTTATCCCCTTGCAGGCTCCAAGGCAAACAATGGCGCAGCCCCACCCAGCCCGGAAGGGCTCTCGGGACAGGGCAGACCAAACCTGGGAGTCAAAAGCTGAGTCAGCCCCGGGCTCTCTCTTCCCTCTCCTGTGGAGTCCTCAACAATTAGTCCAGGCTAGAAGAGAGGGAGATTGCGAGGGTCGGATTTTTCCAGTCCTTTGCCAGCTCCCAGGGCAAACCGCCGTGTGGTCCCACCTGGCCTGGAAAGGCCTGTTGGGCACTGCAGCCCAAATTTGTGGGTCAGAGCCTGTATCAGGCTTAGGCTGTGTCCCTCTCTCTCCCCTTTCCTGGAGTGGTAGATCCCTGGAGCCCCCTTTGTCTGTAGTTGCAGGCCCAGAGGCCCGAGAATTCTAAAGAGTCTTTAGTGTGGGGGAGGGTGCCAGCTGCAGCAGCCAATGCTGGTTCCAACTCAGGGTTCTGTCATCGCAATTTCCCTCTTTTGTCCCTCTCTCCTCTGGGTAGTGTGCAGCCTTCACCTGCTGTCCTAAACCCTAGAAGATCTTTTTCGGGGCTCAGTTTATGGATTCTTTTGCACAAGAAATGTTAGAAAAATATCAAAGTGGTCAGGAAAGTAAATGCAACTATGTGGAAGGTACAAGTGATCCCCCCAGAAAGCTTTACATGAAAGCCTGTCTGTCAAAAAGATGAACGGACAAAGAGCCATCTTGTTCTCGTTCTTGTTTTAGATGAACGTGCTTGTAGACATGTAGTTGGCTCCAGATGAACCATTTGTGAAGCCAGTTAGGGCATGAGCTTTGCATTGGTATTGAACCAACTGAATAAAAGCTGTTTATAGCCTTGTAAACTTTTCCAACATAAACTCTATCTCTTGAGTAAACCATTTTTATATTAGTTTATATATAACATCACATGAAGCTTTATCTTCTACATTTGTCTGGTCTGGATTGATAGCTAGGCATACATATCTCCTAGGCCATCCTTTTACATTTCCAAATTGGCAAAAGACAGAGTTATTATACTTTGTATTTGTCAAAGGATAACACTTATAACTGGATCATAACGAGGGCTCACAGTCAGTGAGTATTTTTTTAAAGCTGTTTCAGGTTTCCATTGACATATACAAGTATATCTGTTGTAGTTGGGCAGTTTGATGTAATTATGAATTCGAAAAATATAATTGGATCATGCTTTTAAACTGGTATGCTAATCTAGGCATGATTAAGTTATGATTAGGGGGTTAACTAGGCCACGTCAGTAGGGTGTTCAGCCCCACCCCTTGGTGGGTGGGGGAATAAAATATAAAAGGCATGGCAAAGGACAGAGGGAGTAGTTTTGATGTTGGAGTTTTGATGTTGGAGAGAAGGCCCTGGGATAGAGATGAGCCATTCACCTGAGAGTTCACAGCTGGCCTTGTAGAGAGAAGCAAAGCCTAGAGAGCCTCATAGTCTACAGCTGACCTTGTGGAGGAACCAGAGGAGCTGAGCCCAGAGAGAAACTCAGCCCTGGGAAGAGAGGAACCCAAGAGGCCTGAACCCTGGCAAACGTCGGCAGCTGTCTTGCTCCAACACGTGGCAATGGACTTTGGGGAGGGAAGAAACTTACGCTTTATGGCCTGGTAACTGTGGACTTCTACCCCAAATAAATACCCTCTATAAAGACCAACCAATCTCTGGTATTTTGCATTAGGACCCCTTTGGCTGACTAATAAAATATCCTTAAAATGAGTGTTTGAATTGAGGAACCAGGAATTGATTTCTACTCATTTATATCCTACCCTTCACTCTTCTTATTGTTTGTCTGAAATGGATCATTTTCCTAGAGGATTCATGGAACTTGGTTATCCATAGTGTACCTCATGTTATCTAGGAATATGTTTTGTGTTGATTGTCTCTAAGAGGATAGGAAATAGCATACATTTTTCTCCCAAGAAACTTGGATTTGCAAATATCAATATGGTTATATTTCAGTTCTTTTTTGTATATTTAGTGGATTTCATAAATGTTAACATTGAATTTCACTAGATAGTAAAGTGGGTGGTTTGGGGATTTTTGGGTTTTTTTTGGTAGAATGCTCTGGAAGTAGGAGATTATCATCATAAAATATATATACTAGAAATATTGGAAGATTGGAAAGAGGGGCTTGTGACAAACTTTACACTGAACAATGTTTCTGATCCTATTAATCAAAGAGATCAGCATCTGACCAGAAGGCCCTGTTAGAGGAAGAAAGAGGATTCAGTTCTTTTTCCAAATCTTTTCTTTTGGCAACAGATAATACTTCTGTTCTCTCTCTCTCTCTTTTTTAATTAGAGAAGTTGTGAGCTTACAAAACAATCGTGCATAATGTGTGGAATTCCCATACATCACCCCTCCACCAACACCTTACAGTGTTGTGGAACATTTTTACAGATTATGAAAGAACACGATCAGACTATTACCGCTAACTATGGTCCATAGCGTACACTTGGTATATTTTTTCCATTACAACCCCTATTATTTAACACCATGTATTAGTGTTGTACATTTCTTACGGTTCATGAGAGAACATTCTCATATTTGTGCTGTTAACCACAGTCCATCTTCCACCACACGGTCCCCTGTGTTATACAGTCCCATGCCTTGTGCATCCTATCTGAAGTGTACACTCAGGGGCTCTCACTTTCATCACAAGGTTGTACAGTCATCACCCTAGTAAACCTTTGAATGTTTTCCTTAGTCCAAAAGAAAAAATCCCATACTCCCCTATTAATGACCCTTAGCATTGATACAGTACCTCCTTTGACATTGATGCAAGAGTATTACAATATTGGTGTTAAATATAGTCCATAAGTTACATTAATTGTATTTTCCTATGCATCTTTATGTTCTTACCACCTTGTAATCATGACATACATTTATTCTAGCTGTTCTTAGGATTAGACTTTAACCAACCGAATTTACTGATCAGTAGCTGAAATTGGTGCCCAGCCCTCTCTTCCTCCCCATTTTTGGGAGATGGAGCTTCCACCTCCATCCAGGGAATAGCTCCCGAGGAGGCTTGCAGCACCGGTGGAGGATGGGCACCGGCCTCCAGGGCGTGGAGTGCTGTACTCATGAATCTTCACGGCTTTGGGCAGTCTCCTTCTGTTCTTCCAAGGATGCTGCAGGATGCTCTTCTGGTCCCCTGGGCCCCCCAAACAGGTGCTGTTTTACATAGCACCGACTGATTCCTAATGTCCCTGTAGGGCAAACTGGTTCTTGGAGCTCCTTACTCTGCCACCATCTTGCCCGTACCTCTGTTCTCCTTTGATATGTTGTTTTCTGCAGAAACTGCTCAATGGATTCATTAGCTCTGGAATAACCAGCAACCATTCGAGGACCTCCACTAGTCAATTCCAATCTGCCTTTCCAGTAATGGCCTTCACCACTCACCATGTGAATGTGTACTCTCAGAGAAGGCATCATATTGTAGTGACCGGGAGATGATGGATTTAGAAGATTCTGGGCTCAAATCCTGGTGCTGCATGAAATTCATCAAGTCATTTCCTCCTCTGAACCTTAGTCTCCTAAAGGGTAAAACCTACAATAAATACTGATTTCTGTTTTCATCTGTGATACCATTTGAGTAAATACTGTGTAGGGCCAGACATTTCGATCTACTCTTTGAACTGCATATTGTGACTAAAGTTTTGTTTGTAGTATGTAAACATAAAATAATTGACATTTAAGCAGTACTCCCTTTCCTTTTCATCTATTTAGGAGGTAAATTCTTCTTTTCTTGTTATCTAATATCAGAACACTTGGCCACAAACAAAGATAATTTTAATAATATATTTGGGGCACAAATAAGTATACTGACAGTTAATAAATAAAAAGGCTATGTACAAATCTTTTTGAAGTTTTTGTCCAATCTGTAATCTTGTATATGTTGCTCAGTCGTAGAGAGGGGAGATAACATAAAATCTGAATTTTATAGCTACCTTTTCTGCTCAGTGTCATATTTTTTGGACTTATCTAATCTTTTAAAAATATCTAATAGAATTCAGTATCCTCAGAAGCTATTCGCCATCTGTTTCTAAAGTGAAAAATGAGCTTTGTATTGCACCTTATTTCCCTCTGCCTGCTAAGTCCAAACTCCAAAGGAGTCTCTCTACAAACTTGATGCTAACATTATGAATTCTACAGTCTGCTTTCTTTGATTAATTTTGTGGTAACCATTCACGCTTACTTGATCCCCTCACATATTTATTGCAACAGCTTTTCTCGGCTGTAGGAAATAGGGAACTTGTTCATCAGGAATGTTTGATTGGGTTTTTCAGAACAAAAAGTTGTTTTGCTCTCTAGTAATTTTTTTCCTTTCTCATCTGATCCAGTATGGGAGGGAGAGAAAGCAAGAAGAGAATCTCGGAAAACAGAAGTGAATCAAAACAAGGCCACAGATTTAGATAGAAACTGGGAGGAATAGAAATGTAAAGAAAACAGGGATTATCTTCATATTAGGTACTTTCGTATGCATTATTCAATTTAAGTTTTACCAAAAGCATTAGATATGATGAAGATGATTGTGACAATGATGATTCTCATCAAAGAGAAGGCAGCAGCCTCAGAGAGGCAAGTAACGTGGGCTAAAACATAGTGCTGGTAAGAATCATCGTGTGCTCCTTGATTATAATGTTGTATCTGACAGAGATGTTTTTGGTGCAATTGTCTGGGTTATAGTAAAACCAATATAAGTTTAGTGAAGGTCATTAGATTTCCCATACTTTCAATGATTTCATGACCTTCAGGAACATAATATTTTAGGATCAGGATTTTGTGCTACCTTCTGTACTCTGTGCTCAAAATGGCAATGACTTTATGGCAGAGATTTGCTCAGAAGGAGCATTTTCTCCTCATCCAGAATGTTCTGCTAGAGTAGTAATTTAAAAGGCAAGGACATGCGATGATAACCGTATAATCAATAACTCTAATAATTATAAATGTTCAATGTGCCCCCATCTGCATCTCTTTGTTCTACCTGTGCTAACTTTTCATTCCACACAATACCCCAGTGGGGGAGGCACCGTTATTTTTCCACTTTATTCTGAAGCACAGGATGGTACATAACTTGCAAAGGTCCCAAAGCTTGTTCAAGTCCATAGTGCCATGACCACTCTGTAACACTGCCTCTGAGCCTGATGAGTTAGCGACTTGTAGCTCCCTGAGAACTTTGACCTGTGCCTCGGTTGACTTAGGAAATATTCTCATGTGTATGTGTTTCCAAGCCCATCACCTTTTTTCATTAATTATAAGTGGTGTACATTTTTGAGGGCAGTAGTTATAAACTGTAACTCAAGGCATAGCTAGAGTGTAGGAGAGGATTAAGTCATTTGTAATAGTTAGGAAAGCTCTCTAGGCACCCTTCCAGGAAAACAAAGTTTTAGCTGCATGTTTGGAGAAAGTGAGAGATATTTTTTTGTCTATGTACTTAGGTGTCTCTGTGTCATCTTGGTTCAACCTGAACCACTCAGATGATGGGAAACAAACCTTGGGAAAGGTGAAACAATAGAACTAAAGGAAATACTACCGCGGTTGCTCAGGACTAGAGTTTCATGCTTGTGACTTATAATGGCTACTATCCTTGTGATAATCTATGTGGATTTTTCTGTTTAAGAATATATTTTTCTTTATAGTTTAAAATCTTTAGAATCTGTAGAATCATTTTAACTATAATTATTGGAGGGCAAAATAGGTAAAACTAGGTTCTTTTTATGCTAGCCTTTTTCTTTTAGTCCTTAGACTATTTAAATATCATTTGTTCACTGGCGCACTTATTCAACAGATGTTTATTGAGCACCTACTGTGACGTCTAAGATGCTAAATCCGTCTCAAAGTATTGGATTCTAGTAGGAGAGATTGTGGTATATCCAGCTAGTCGCAGTAGAGTTTATGAAGGTCTGTGTTAGCAGAATGAAAAGTTCTGAATGGGCACCAAAGAGGAGGAAGTTTCTTCTTGTGGGTATGAGGAAAGGCTTCTCAGATGAGGAAACATTTGCCCTAAACGGGTGGGTGAAGGTGGGCAGAGAAGGCCAAGGAAGCAGCATTGCTCAAAAATCCGGCGTAGTGAAAGGACCAAAATATTTATCATCTCACAGCTGGGAAAACCGCAGTTTGCCTGTGAAGGAAATGCCACCGACATCCGGGGTACCCAGCCTGGTCTTTGCTGGGCAAAACGGGTCTCCTTTATTCTTGGAGCCCACGCTGATTTCTTTCTTCTTGTTTTGTTATTCTTTTACGGCTGGCTTGAAAGATTTTAATTCGATGTGGGTGTTTTCCATAGCAGGCTTTAATCATACTGGAGGGAGTAGGAAAAAAACTCGGCTGCCCACTGTGACACAATGGAATGTAAGGGTTTCTGCCAGTGATTTTTATGTCATTCTAGTTCTTTTTCTCAGGATATTCCATTTCTCTGCTTTCCGTTAGATTATGTCCGTTTGATCACTAAGGGCCCACACCTCTGCTCCTGTTAGCTTAGCTTTTTCATGAACCGGCCTTGATAAGCATAGCATTTCCATGTGGGGATTCCCTCCATTAGGAGCCTAAATTTGTTAATTTTGGGCTTTGTATTGGGATAGCAAAATGCCCAGGCTTAAATAACTTACAATTCCTGGGGAACTCATAAAGCTGCCTGACATGATGTTAAATAGTTTCTGCCTATACGAACTTTGCAGATGGCTGAGTATGAGAAGTGTCTTATATGTTTTGACTTACTGTCTTTTCAGTTTCATTATATAAAATTCAGCAGACTTTTCCTTGACCATTAGGGAAATGAATGATTTTCCTGTAGTAAATCTCAAACACCACAAACAACTTGAAGACTGTAATTCACAGGTAGCAACTGACAGGGTTTATTTTCTATAAGAGGACTTACGAAACGTAGTCCCCACCATATTTATTCAGAAAAATGTGTTTTTACATAAATGAAATTTCCCTGCCACTGGTTGCTATAGTTAAGCAACTTCATCTTGTTTGCTAAATTTGCTTAGCAAAGTAGATGAGGGTCCCAAGCATGGATGTTTAAGATAGAAGAGAATGATACCAGAACATTATATGAGTATGGTGACAAATATAAACACATACACACACACACATACACAATTGAATACCCTCTTCTCAATGTTCTGTCTCAGGGAAACTAGCAGATGAACTGGAGGTGGTATGATCAACTTCGTATTTCTTCTATAAAAAAATTCGAGGAGAAAACACGTTATACTTGGCATGCAATGAAAACCCACATTTTATTATATGGTTCATTTTGTGATTTAGAGTTTTGTAATTTAGGGAATAAAGCCTAATAAACAAGGTAGTGTGGGATATTGGATGAACTTGTTTTCATGAGTTAAAAAAAAATCACGCATGATTTATGATTTGTCACTTAACAAAATGATCTGCTAAATTGTGTATATGGTTGTTCGTGAGTCGTTTTTTTTTTCCCTTTTACCCTGTCTCTTCCTAACCCTTTCCATACATCCCTCCTTCTCACCCTAACCTCTTTTGATCCAAGGAGAGCAGTTTGAGGAATCTTCAGGAGTTTTAATATATTTCATTTAGGAGGAAATTTCTGTTCAACATAATATTATTGGCTGATTTAGTAATTTCTAGAATTCTGCCCAGACTTACAAATACTTTCAGTGCCTATTGCTGAATACTGCTGCTTTCTGCATGTTTTCCTTCTGGGATTGAACTGGATAGTATTTTTTTAAAAATATTTTCTAATCGGTATAAGTATATTGGTTACAAAGTTTCCCTTAATTGACCTGTTGCAATAAAGATGATCTGGTTGCCCTGCCCCAGTTTTTTCCACAGATTAATAACGTGGTATTATCTCCCTCATCCTGGTGAGAAAGTCTTGCCCAACACTGGTTTACAAAAGCAGATTTGGGGAGGGTAACCAGGATTGTGGATTTTCCACCCTGAATTACATATGGACATTTAGTAAATTAAGTAACAAATTCATATTCTATATCCTGTCACATTAGAGGGAACATTTAGCAACAACAACAAAATCCTTTTGACTATTTCCTTCTACTCTGAGGACACATATCCTGTCTTTCTGCAGTCCGTTTTCCCTCCCCCAGCTCCTCATGTATGGTGGGCATGCAAAGAGCAGTGAGTAAATGAATCCCTTTGTCACTCTGTCTCCCTTACGTAGAGTGGAAGTCTGTCCGGGAACAAGGGCAGGTGGCTGCTCTGCATTAGGGAGGGTCGGGCCAGACTTCAAAAGCTGTTTCCCCAACCTGACAGGGCAGGACCTGCTCTCTGAGGATAAGGGAAGTCAGAGCTCTATCCCTATTAAACACTGCTCCTCCGTTTTTCTTTTCTTCCTTCCCAGGAGCTGTTGAGTCCAAGTGTGACTGCCAAGAAGGATCCAGAAAAGCCAGAGAGCCCGAACATGTCAGATTCAGACCTTCCTGCCACCCGCCACACACACTTAAAACCCAGAGGAAGTGAGTGAGGATCAATGGGAGGAAGCGAGCCAACCACATCAGTCTGAAGGCGGCGAAAGCAACAGGAAAGGGTCCTTGGCATACCGTTCACTGGGCAAGGTCAGGACATGACCTGAGCTTACACTAAATTACCTCACAGCAAATTATTTTTTACCGAGGACTATAAATGTGAAGATGACTCCACCGTGCTCTCTGGCTAAGGACAGATGAATACATCAAAGGCTGGTAATTAGTCTGCAGGTGTGGTCTCTCTTTTCTTTTAGGAAAGGGTTAAATCACAACTCTTTAAAAGTATTGAGTTTCCAGTATAAGAGTTTTAACATAGAGCCTTCTGGTTTTGGTGGGCATGAGGGGTGTCTGAGGCTGTTTTTCCTCTATAAAAAGATAAATTTCATCTTCAAAGTCTTTGGGTCCATATTTGAAGAGTCCTTCTAGGTGTGTTGAATTAGACTATAGTGTTTTGTTTGTTTGTTTGTTTTGGGGGGGGTGTGTGGCATTTTCATAATTAAATTACTCCCTGGAGCCTTAGGCTAAGTTTGGTGCTATAACAGGATTTACCAAGGTTCCATTGCAATTCTATTAGTTTTAAATTTCTGCTTCTTGCCTTCCATCCTGTTAAATGTTATTACTACATAGAGAAAAAGTATTTAATGTAGCAACATGTCACTTAGGAGTCCCTTTAATTCTGCTACTCGTAACAACCATCTACAATATCAAAAGAGTTTAATCCCACCAAGAACTCTAACACAGGGTCTCTCAACCTTGTCACTACTGACATTGTGCACTGGATAATTCTCTACTGTTGGAGTCTGTCATCTGCATTGTAGGATATTTAGCAGCATCTCTGGCCTCTACCCACTAGACGCCAGTAGCATTGCCCTGCCTCATTGTGACAACGAAAAGTGCACCGTGCACAGTCATCCGTAGTTGGAACTACTACTCTAAGGACAGATTTAACTAAAGAAAAAGACTATAGTTCTCTTATTTTTGCTTTTTAATAATTATATGGCTATTTAATACATTAACTATATAGCTAATGTATTAACATTAACTTCCACTGGGTCTGCCAGTGGAATTTCCACTTAGCCTTCAATTATCTATCCGTTATTGGCTAGAATCTGGTTTCATTTAATACAACAATTGCAACTTAGAGCAAGATATTGCTTGTGATGCTATGATTATTAATAGAAGAATCCCAGGTATTTGTATAACGTGCGGAACTTTCAATACAAGGAGTGCTGTGATCACTGGCGACTTGTCATAGTGCTGGTTTACCTTTATTGGGGGGGGGGAAGGTGTGGTTGAGAATAAGATTCAAATGGGGGTCACCTAAGACTTTAATCACTGAATGCATCTGTTGAATGAAGAAACACGCCCTGCTCTGTACTGTAATTCAGCTTTGTGAATGGAAGGTCAGATGTGTGGTTTAAAAACAGGTTCCACTGAATTCACCATCTCTTACAGTGCTGAAAATGGTCTAGAATACTTTGTTCTTCTTGTGTATTAATTCTCTCTGTTCTCACTCTCCTTCCAAATTTGCTTCTACCTTTATGGTAGAATTTTGAGCTGTGAGGCAAGTAGAATAATGTCACCACTGTTTTTTTGACATTAAATTTCCTGTTATCTTTATTTCAAATCTTTTTTCTCTCTCTCTTCTCTCCTCCCTTCTGCTCACATGCACATACATGCTTGCCAGACACATTCTTGGTTTTCTTTTTTTCGCATTCAGATTTTCCATCCCGCCTGCCCTTGTTTTCTTCCCTTTCCTTTGGCTACAGAAACTGTCAGGTGGCCCTGCTGGCATCATCGTACCTTTTTTGAACTATGTTACCAAGGGGCTTCTATTTATTATGCCTTGGGCACTGTCTTTCCTTAACACTATCTCTCTCAGAGGGATAGTTAATGATCTTTGCAGCAAATGAAGGTGAACTGTAGCCACATTATTGTTATAATATAGCCAACTGTATGGAACAGATTGGGCTGAGCTTTGAACAGCTGGGGCTGGCAGAGTGAGCCTTGACTTCTCTCGGAAGAGTTCCAGAACTGCCAAATCATCAGACTTGAAGGGGAAAGAGGGACAAGAAAGGTTACAGGGATAGTGGTTCCTGCAGGTGCTTTTTGCTTTTGTAATCTACCTTTTTGAAATGTTCACTAGTTTGTAGATCTGGCAAGGCACAGACTAGTTGAACTCAGGAGCTACTGCCACTGCTATAGACTTGCTTGACTGCTTACTGGCTATGATGTTTTTCCTTGTTCATTTGCAGACACTGAGCATGCTTTTTGTTGTTGTTGTTGTTAAAACTTGTGGCTCTCTTCAGTGCATTGAAACTGTTTATAGTTTTCAGAAGAGTTTTAATCTGCAAAGTATGTGATAATCAAGGTTGGCTAAACATTCGCTATATTAAAAACCATGCATGTGTCCCCAGACCTAGTTTTTCTCCCTAGGTCTGGTTTTTAGAATGCTGGTGATAAACTAAGCCTTACTTATTATCTGACCATCCTGTATGGGAAAAGACTGTAACTTTGGGTATCTTTGGTCAACCTTAAGAGATATAGCACGGGGATGGATATGGCTTGGGTGGTTGGGCATCCGTCTCCCATATGGAGGGACCTGGGTTCGATCCCTGGGACCTCCCAGTAAAAATAAAAAGGAGAAAAATATAGAAGGTGCATGGGCCACCAGGCCCCATGCACAGTTGCACCATCAGGCCCTGTCCGTGGGTGCGCCGCCAGGCCCTGCGAGCGGGTGAGCCGCCAGGCCCCACAAGGTGTGCAGCGAGATGATGGCATAGCAGGAGGGTGACACAAGGGAGAGCCAAGACGAGACGCGCCGGAGGACCAGGAACTAAGGTGGCGCAGGCAGTAGTAGTATGCCTCTCTCCCACATAGGAGGTTCTGAGGATCAAATCCCGGTGAGAACAGGAGGAGAAGGATGAGAAGAGAGGGCAGGAAGTGGACACAGAGAGTTGCCCAGCGGATGGACACAGAAACAGCAAAAACGGGGGGAGGGAGGGGGATAAAAATGGATAGAAGTAAATAAATAAATCCTTAAAAAAATGTATAGGGGAGGAAGATTCAGACTATAGTTAGTAATAATACTTTGATGATGCTCTTTCATGATTTGTTAACAGATGTTTCACAACAATGCAGGGTGTTTGTGGTGGGGTGATGTGTGGGAGCCCTGTATGATGTATGCATGTTTGTTTTGTAAGATCACGATGTTTACTGAACACTTATAGTTTATGTATGTTCATGTATGAATGATATACTTCAATAAATTGTTTAAAAACAAAAAAATAATCTGCAAAGGATAGGTAACCCTGATATAAATGTAATAAAAGCTGTGTTGGAATTTTGGACTGTAGTGTGGCTTCCTTGTGGATATAATCAATGGGAAGTAGTGTGGGATGGGGCAGATAACATGACCTGGTGGATCACTGAGCCTGATCCAGCCTTCAAAAATGCGACATTTGCCCATTTTTAAGGATTTCTGTGTGTTTGTGTATATGTGTGTGCATTTGTGTTGAAATAATTAGATGCCAATACTCAAAATAAGTATAAATATGTATTAGGGTTCTCCAGAGAAACAGAATCAACAGGATAAGTGTGTTTGTGTGTTTATGGAATTGGCTCTGTAACCCTGGGGGCTGGCAAGTCTAAGCTCCAAAGGGCAGGCTGCAAGCTGGAAATTCCAATAGAGGTAATGCTAGAGTCCTGAGTCTGAATTCCCATGGGGAAGCTGGCTGGCTGAAATTCCAACAAGAGGTAATGCTGAAGTTGAGGCAGAGATTCTTCTAACCTCTGAAATCCTCAGTTCTGGCTCTTAAGACCTCCAGCTGAGTAGACGAGGAGGCTCTCCACATTGCTGAGGGCAGTCTCCTTTGTTGATTGTAGATGCAAATCCCATCTGCAGTACCCTCACACTAACAAGCAGGTACCATATCCTAGTCAAGGTGACACAGGAAATTAGCATCACAATATAAGAATATGAAAGAATTGAATGAAAAAATAGGGAAGAATATAGCCGAAAAGGGGAGGATAAAGAAAATGAAAATTCTCTCTAAAGATTTTGTCCAAGTCACTGAAAGTATTGTGGCATGTTTATCTAAGGACATATGTCAGTTGAGTCATATGAAATTGTTAATATTTCAGTTATAGAAAAATGGTGCTTTCATACAGTTCAACCAATACAATTTTTACATTTTTGCTAGAATTTCTCCTGGATCCCATGAATAGGTATATGGATTGTGTGGTTGTTTTTTTTTCTTAATAGCCACAAATGCTTTGCAATATAATTTGTGAATTTCTTGTATAAACTTTACTAGAATATACAGAGATTTTCTGCTTTGATTTTCCTTGTCGTGAGATTTTCCTGTTGTTTTTTTTTCTGAAATTGTGGCATTGCCTCCAGTCTTCATAGTAGGTGAGAAGATTGAAAGGAGACCATGGGGTGAGGCCGAATCCAGCCAGCTCGTTCATCTGGGGCCCAGCATGGCAGACTGGCTTTGGTTCTGGGCTCCCAGAGATCCAAAATAGGGTCTTTTCCTTGGCTGGCTTACAACTTTGTTTCAAAAATAAGCGATGTATGTAAAAAGATGAAACGTTCTATACTTGGATGTGATTTATAGCAACCCGTTCTTTGTTAGGGTAGCATGTACCTTGTTGAAAGTTGTGAAATGGGCTCAAATAGCCATTCATTTCCTCTTTTTCTAGGTCAGAATGGATCCATGATTACTGTAAGAGTTCAGGCAAACAACAAATTTGCTTAAAATCAGTTTCTGAGAAGGCTTGGAGGTAGTGAAATCCGTGGCCCCCGGGGTTGCCTGGGAGTGTGTGTGCCAGTGACTCATCAGGGTTGGTTCAGGGTGAAAGGGACAGATGCTTCCTTCACTTGCTTGCTTCCCGGTTTCCAAAGCCTCTTTCTTGCCGTGTTATTTTAAGGTTCTGGGCCTGCTGGGCCGGCGTGGGTGTGCAGTGCCTGCAGACCCGTGCTCTCACCCCTGGAACTTGCTAGTCCTTGCATCGTATCAAGTGGAAGTGCGAAGCACCACAAACTGCTTTGAGCAGAGCCCACTTCCCTTCTCCCACAGGCAGCGTGAAGCAGTTACACCAACATCAATCAAGGGAAACCCACAGGCGGAGCTCACACCGTTGAAGCAGGTGCGCGGGCGAGCCTTCTCCGGCAGGCTCATGTGATCGCAGTGCCCCTCAGTGGGGGTCTTGCCACAGATGGCAGTTACGATGGCTGTGAGGGGCTGGGCCCGCTGCTGGGGCAGCCAGGCAGGTGCAGCATCGCCATGGAGCCGTCAAGGTCAGCTTTTCCTGGGTTGGCCTTACTTTCCCTCCACTCGCTCACTTGTTGAGTGGCGAGGAGAAGAATCCGAAAGAGAGTGTTTATTGTCTTTCTGTGGTACTTTGCAGTGAGAACAAGCCTTGGATTACTCCTTTTAAAGAGTAAACAGGAAGGCACTAGCAGTAAGTGATTTCCTGAAACATTTGTATGCATGTACATATGCAGATGTGTACTCACACTTATATAGGAGTGTATGTATGTGTACACTAATTTAAAATAAAACTCAAGCAGGCCATTAGAGGGAGATTATGAATGTCTGAGGCTTTTAAAAATATCCAACAACAAGGTGAAGGTGCTAGAAGAAAAGCCACATATCCCATTCTAGGTTGAACCATCCTGGGCTTCAGGAAATTTTCACAAAGTTTTGATTGATCTTTAAAAATAAGATGGAAACAGTTAACACTAGGTCTTCAATGGATATTGTGCCTTTTTGAAACTTCTTAGCTCTCAGTAGTTACTAATCTATGTTATGGTTATCATTATCCTCTTTGAGCTGATGCTTCAAAATATTATTTTTATGTGCATATATGAAAAAAATCACCCTTCCTCTAAGCAATATAAATTAAAACAAGATGCATTTTAATTATCAAATTGGCTAAGATGAAGAATAATTCTAAAACCCAGGATCAATATTGGTATGGGAAAATCATAAACTATTTGGAAGAACAGAATTTTGTATATCTGGTGATTATTTTGCTAATATAGGATCAAAGTCACAGAATGTGCTTATTCATTGTTCTAGCAATTCAACTTCTAGGCAAACTTGTCCCAGGGCTGTGAACAAACACATATAAAAAAGATTTAGCTGCAAGAATGCACCTCACAAACTCATTTATTCCTGATTATTTTGTTATAAATGTCTAAACAATATTAGATTTTTCAAATTAACTGTAGTAGAATACACAATAAAATACCAACTGAAGTATTAGAACAATGGTGTAGATTTCTGTATTTTTAAAAAACAGACCTACATGCATGTGTACTTGTGTGTGCAAGCATTGGAAATAGTTTGGGGGATTAAACATAAACCTAAAAGTTATCTGCAGGTAATATGAGGTAATTGAATGCTTTTTTGTGCATATCATTTCTTAATAATTTCCTAATATTCATATGTATTACCCGGGTATTTAAAACAATAAGGGCAAACATGGAAATAGCATTTGTAGAGTATCCTCATAAAAGTTATCTGGAAATATTTGTGAAGGCCAGCAAGGGAAAGAGCTTTCCCTTTCATTTATTTTTCTTCCAAAGAAGATGTCAAAGATTATTGATTAATTAATTCAGCAAATATTTGCGTGCCTAGTATGTGCCAGGCACTGTACAAGGCTCTGTCATTTGGCCATCTGCTTTGCACATGACAATCATAAGTGGAGTCTCATGAGTGGATTCTACTTGACACTTGGCATAAATGTGGCTTCACTAATAGAAAGTTAAGAATGTGGTCTATGCTCGGTGGCAAGGCCCCAGGATGTATATATCCATTGCGGGTGTTGTACCACACGGATGAGGAATGGTGGTGTGGGATGTTGTTGGAGGTGCGGGCGGTGGGGAACATGGGAATCTCTGTAATTCCTGAATAATATTTAGGTAATCTAAGCACCTT
>JAQZBX010069168.1:0-15618 GCA_029593785.1 Cabassous unicinctus | reverse complement strand
CTGGGAGTCTGCCTTCCCTGCCGCCCACGGCCCCAGGGCTTGAGGGGGGCGAGAAACCCAGATTGTCGCGGGCCCACAGCTCCAGCTGGTGGATGCGGTGGGAGATGGAGGTGGCGCACCCGGGGCGCGCGGGGCGGCGGGGCAGGGCGGGGCCGCGGCTCTCCGGCGCCCCCATGTGGAGCGGGCTGGCGCCGCGGGCAGCGCGCTCGGGCGCGTCGGTGCTGGCCGCCAGGAAGCGCAGAACCACCAGGTTGAGGAAGGCGCCGATGACCGTGAGCCCCAAGAGGATGTAGAGGAAGCTGAAGGCCACGTAGGGCGCCTTGCTCTGCAGCGCCTCGTCGCTCTGCAGCGCCACGAAGTCGCCAAAGCCGATGGTGGTGAGCGTGATGAAACAGTAGTAGTAGGCGTGGAAGAAGGTCCAACCCTCGAAGTGCGCGAAGGCGGCGGCCCCGAGGGCCAGGGTGGCCGCGCACACCAGCAGCCCGGCCACTACCATGTTCTCCGTGGACACGCGCGGCCGCCGCAGGCCCAGGCAGCGCTTGGCCGCCAGCAGGAGGCGCCGCACCAGCGCGTTCAGCCGCTCGCCCAGGCTCTGGAAGGTGACCAGCGTCAGCGGGATGCCCAGGAGCGCATAGAACATGCAGAAGACCTTGCCCGAGTCCGTGCCCGGCGCGGCGTGGCCGTACCCTGTGGGGGGAGAGTGGAGGGGTGGGGCTCAGCTCCATCCTAGGACCAGCCGCCCGCCCCTTCCAGCGCCGTCTCCTTCCCCACCCCCCAGAGCCCCCAGGGACTATCTGAAAAGCAGGTCTAACCTAGCCGGCTCTCAAGCCTTGCGCGGCTGCTCGTAATCATCCCAAATTGTAAACAGCCCAAATGTCCCTCGACTGGGGAATGGATAAGCAATGGAATTCTTTCCAGCAATACGAAGTGACTGTTGTCATGCACAGCAAGTCTGGACCTCAGGTGCATTGTTCTCAATGAGACACCCCACTCAACATAGTGCACGGTTCCACTCAGGTGACGTTCTGGAAACGGCAAAACCAGAGGGACAGAAAGCAGAGGACCAGGCGCTGGGGTTGGGGGCGGGGTTAATACACGGGGCATGACAGAATTTGGCGGGGCTGGGGGTGAGAGGGCGGGGGCCGGGGCTGGGATGGAACTATTCTAGGTATTGATGTAACTCTAGGTGACACGACGGTATGCATTTATGCATTTGTCAAAACTCACAGAAGTGTACGGTGAAAACTGGGGAATTTTACCGTTTGTAAATTATGTCTTGATGCAAAAACCTTCTGTGACCCCCCAGCACCCACAGGTAATGTCCCGGTTCTCATGTGGGGCCCAGGCTCCTACCGGATCTGAATCCCACCCTCTCCAGCCTCACCCCCGCCATCTCCTCTTTCCAGCTCCACCCATGCAGTTTCCCCAACCAGCAGGTCCCAGCCCTGCATGCCTTTTCTCTTGTTGTTTTTCCCTCCTCTGGATTGCCCTTCCCTCCTCTCCCCAGTCCCCTTCTTCCTTCCCAGATCCTGCCCCACACCTGCTCCTCCACCACTCAGCCAGCCCTCACGAGCACCTCTTGGGTTCTCGGTTCAGTCTGGTGTAGCGATTCTTCCCTGGGTCCCCTCGACTGTTGTAGGGGATCTGAACATGAGTGGGCGTCCCTGGGTCTTGGAACACTGCCATCACTGCTGAATGAGTGGGCATGTGCCTTTCCTAGAGAGAGGAGCCATAGCTTTCATGGTATTCTTGAAGGACCCATAACCCAAGAAAAGTCCATAGATCTTCCCCAAAAGGAATATGCAATTTGATGCCATCTGCCAAAATGTAATATACAAACTTTTTGACCTATGTAGTTCTACCATTAGGAAGTTAGCCCTCAGGTATACACACCTGTGCCAAATGGTGTGTGCACGTGGGTTGGCAGTGCAGTATTGTTTGTCAGAACAAAAACCAAAAACTACCTAAGTGTATCTCAGTAGGAACCTGGTTTGGAGAGCATGGTGACACCCAAAAATGGAATACTAGATAGGTATTGTCCTCAACCGGGAGCAATTTCATCCTTCAGGGGACATTTGGCAAGGTGTGGAGACATTTTTGGTTGTCCCAAAATGCTACTGGCATCCTACAGTGCACGGGACCAGCCCCCGACAGAGAGCAACCTAGCCAGGGCCAAATGTTGAGAAACCCTCCTCTGCAGCCAGGCAAAATGTGGCGAAACTCTGTAGGGACTGAGATGTAAAGATCTCCAAAATATAGTAAGTGGAAAAAAGCAAGAGGCAAAGCAGTATGTGTAATCTTTTTAACAGTGTGTGTGTGTGTGTGTGTGTGTGTGTGTTTTAAGGAATACACAGGGAAGCGGGTGTGGCTCAGTGGATAGAGCCCCCGTTTACCATATGCGAGGCCCGGGTTCGCCTCCCGAGGCCTCCTTGTGAGGGCACACCGGCCTGAGCGGTGCGGTGGGCTGATGCAGCAACCTCACGGCAGGAAGCGGGTGTGGCACAATGGATAGAGCCCCCGTTTACCATATGAGAGGCCCCGGGTTCGCTTCCTGGCGCCTCCTTGTGAGGGCAGGCCGGCTCACGCGGCGCCGTGGGCTGATGCGGCAAGACCTCACAGCAAGGGGGAGATAGGCAGACACAGAGAAGACACGCAGCGAATGGACACAGCAGCACAAGCAGCAAGGGGGGGATAAATTAAAAAAAAAAGGAATACACAGGCAGAATATATCTAGAAGGATACACAAGAGACTGGTAACTGTATTTGCTCCAGGGAGAGGAATTTCCTGTTGGGGGACGGGGGAGAGGGAGACTTCCTTTTTGCTCTATACCCTTTCATACCCCATGAAGTGTTTACTGTGTGTGTGGATAAAGTATTCACAATTAAGTGTTTTTAAAGACTTGTCACTCCACTTCCACATTTCTACCGCACAGCCCTATTAGTTTGCCTCTCTCTGTTATTTGGGGGGCCCTGTCCAGCACTAGACTGTAAGCTCCTCAAGGGCAGGACCATGCTTGTCACTCCTCTGTGTCCCCAGGCACCAAGGCCCTGCACAGAGCCTGGCACAGACCCTGGACTCGGATGCTTGTTGACCTGAACCAAGCTGAAAGGGGGGATGGCGTGTGAGTCAGAGGAACCCCTTTGGGAATAAGAGGCCAGGAAGTGCTTTTTCCAGCTCTTTTGGGGGCTATGTCAGGTTTTAGCAGAGAGTGAAATGAATAATGATAACTAAGCATGTGGGGTACTCGACATGGATTATTTAACCCTTCCAGTGACTATATGAGATAATTATATTACTATTAGCTTACAGATGAGGAAACTAGGCTCAGAAGGAGCAAGCTGCCCAATGGCACAGGGCCTGAGCTATTAAGCATTATCCTCCACTGCCTCTCAGGACTGCTCTTCTATACATACAAACAGAACTCAGGCACCTGGGTCCTGGCACCTGGCTGGCTGCCAGGCTAGCTCATGCAGCTGGACCACACAGCAAGTCTGGCGCCCACCCCCAGGTGGCCAGAAAATGTAAAACTCCTGTTTTCACTCAGTCCTTTTCCCAAGGCACCCAGATGCATTCTGGAAGGGAACAGCCAGGAGGGGAGGCCAAAGCCAGCAGGGAGGCCTCCAAAGAATGGGGGGTGGGCAAGGAGGGTGAATGCGGTCCACGCTACTGCACACGGCAACAGGGAGGGTCTCAAATGAAGGAGCAAAGGAGTCCTGGCTGAGCTCAGAGGGAAGCAAGGATGCAAAACTGCCAACCTTCTGCAAAACTATGTTGAGTATATCATTTGACAGACACTGGTGGCGGGGGGTAAAATACAAACACACTCCCTGCCCTCTAGAGCTTACAGGCCAGTAGGGTTTTCTCTATGGAGCTTCCTGCTATGGGGGTTCCCTTATAGGCTGAACGATCCCAGGACCTCAGACTTCACTGCACATAAAGTTCAATCTCTGAACATGGCAGCCAGCTGTGCTCTCTGTACATCCAGCTCTCTCATTCTTGGGGCTGCCCACCCTTGGGAAGGTCTACTCTCCCCAAATCTCCCACCATATAGTGGGACTGGAAAGATTACACTTGCATCAGGCACCGTGCCTTTCTTCCATTCATGGCTTTGGTAGGAACTACTGAATGAAGTGGGATTTGGGAATTTCCCTATGCCAGTGCGCAGTTTCATTCTTGCCCACAGGCACACAGAATTGGCTGTCTGTGAAAATAAAGCTCGATATGGGCAGGTGGGGGCAAAAGGGCTAAATGGGAGCTGGGTCCACAGTTGGCAAATAATGAGTTATAATTATTACTAATTAAAATTAATATAATAGTGCCTATTTGGCCTCAGGCACTGTGCCAGGCATTTTATAGTCGACCTCATTTTAAACCTGGCAACCACCCGGTAAGGCAGGAACAACTTGCATTTTGCAGAAGAGGAAACCAGGGCTCAGAGAGGAACAATCAGTTGCAGGAGAAGGCAGGAGGCAGCAGAGGTGAGAACAGATTCAGGTCTGCGTAATTGCAGGACTCATGCTTTTAGCGCCATGGCTAAACCCGCAGATCACGTTCGCTGAAAGAGCCTTATGGAGAAACTGTCTCCAAGGCACCGTATTCGAGGGCAGAGGTCTGAGCCTATGAGAGTCCCTGGACCTTCCCAGCTGGGGGCTTGGGAGTGGTTGACACCCAGCTGGGAGCTTGCTTCTCCTGCTTCCAGGGTCTTAGACTCCCGCAAGTACCAGCCAGGCGGTAGCCATGGCAACAGCTGGCGGTCCAGACTCTGCAAAGGAACTGCTCTGGATCCCCGAGGGTGAGGTCCAGAGCTCCTGGTAATCGATCACTCCTTCAACAAATATTTACCGAGCGTCTGCTATGTGCTAAGCACTGACCACGCAGCACTGAGACAGGCTAGGTCCTGGCTTCCATAGAGTAACAAACAATAGTTATTATAATGAAGAAAAAAAAAATCAATCTTTTTTAAAAAAGTGTTTTCTATCTGCCAGGCCCTTTGCTAAATCTTCGCATATATTATCTCCTTGGACCTCACCACAGCCCTGAGATCGGGCCTATTAGCACTCCTGTTTTACAGGGGTGAAAAATGGAAGCTCAGAGAGGTTAAGCAACTTGTCTAAAGTCACACAGCTAGCGTGATGCAGCCGGGCAAGCAAGCAACTCCAGCCACTTTATCGGTCTCCCGGCGCCTGGGGCGCTTTCTGAGCCACCTACCTACCGCCAGCCTCTCGGCAAACAGGGGTCACTGATGCCGCCCAGCCCTGCCCGAGTGGACTGAGAGTCCCACTAGACAAAAACAGGCAAGCGAGGCTCGGTGAGCCGAAACCCGCTCGTCCAAGGTCACTCGGCTGGGGAGGGACAGAGGTGGGGTGCAAATCCAGGGGCGCCTGGGCGCGCTCGGGCTGGCGCGGGCGCAGCGGGGAGGCGCCCGGGGCGCGCTCACCGATGGTGGTGATGACGGTGATGGCGAAGTAGAAGGAGCCGGCGAACTTCCACTGGCGGCCGGCGCGGTGCGGCTCGGCCTGCAGCGCCAGGCGCTCCAGCTCGCGGTAGTCCTCGGCCGAGAAGCCGTACTTGCTCCGGAACTCGCTCCGCTTCTGGGCCAGCAGCCGCTTGCGGCCGCTCTCCGCCTCCGACTCGAGCGCGTCGAAGACCGCGGCGCCCACCAGCAGGTACGACAGGATGCACAGGATGAGCGCGGCCGTGCGCACGCTCTGCTGCCTCATGGCGGCGCCCCCGGCCCCTCGCCCCGGCTCCGGGCCGCGGGCGACGCCGCGACCCCAGCCCCGGCCATGCGCCCCGACGGCCAGCGCGGGCACCGTGCCGCGCGCCCGGCGCCCTCTCCCTCGGCCACCCGCGCCGCGGGCCGCGAGCTCCGCCCCCTCCAGCGCCCCGGACCCACGCGCAAGGACCGTGAGGGTGGCGGCGGGCAGGGCTGGGGCGGCTGTCAGGGACCCAGAGGCGGGGCCTCGGCGGGGAACAGGGTGGGGGTTCAGGGTGGTGGCAGGAGGAGCGGGCAGAGGAGGGGGAGGGCTTCTCCAGCTGCTGCTTCGCGGCCGACCCCTTCCCCTCCCACACATCTGCCTTTGTTTACCCGCTGGCGCCCTGGGGCTAATGCTTCTGCAAACAGTGACATCTGGACTAGCGCCGAGCCAAAGCCCAGGTCAGCTTTCTGTCTCCACCACTAACCCTACCTGTGACTTTGGGCAAGTCATTCACTCATTCAGTGAGCCAGCCACCCAACAAATATCGACCAAGCACCTGTGGGTACAAACAAGACCCCTGGTGTAAATAGAGTAAGGAGAGTTCGCCAGTGAAACCTGAGCAAACAATAAACAAACAACAAGAAAATTTAAGACAAGTGTGATGAAGAAGGAAAACTGATAGTTTCTTGGGTGTGACGGGACCACCAGGTAAGGGGGGCAGGGGAAAGAGCTTCCAGGCAGCAAGTGCAAGTCCTTTCAGCAGAAACCAGCTTGGCTTGGCAGCCAGAACAAGGCAGCCAGTGTGGCTGGAGCCAGGAAAACTGGGGTGGGAGAGTGGAAGGAAGATGGAGAATTAGGCAGGGGCACCTCAGCGTCTTGCAGGCCAGGCGCTTAATTCTTCAGTGCTGTTGGAATCCATGAGAAGGTGGAAAACAGAAACAACAACAACAACAACAAAAACACAATATTTGATTCATATATGTATATACATTTCTTTAAAAAAAAACATCTGGCTTTCTGGTGGAAAAGGTGAGAGGTCAGTTAGGAACTATTGTAAGAGTGGCTTAGGCTAGGGACATGGCAGTGGAGTTGGAGAGAGGTGGGCGGATATGGATGGATCTGAGATACGTTGGGGAGGTGGAGCTGGGTCTCCCCTAGACCACATTTCCCAGCCCCCCTTGCGCTTAGGAGTGTCCATGTGACCCAGCTGTGGCCAGTGGGGTGTGGGCAGAAGTGGTGAATGTCACTTGCTGACCTGGCTCATAAAACCTTCCCACCTACCATCCTCCACCTCTCTTCCTCCCCACTCTGCCCCATGAGCCCCTTCTGTCCCCCTCCCCCCATTCTGCAGTCTTTAGAAGACGGCAGAGCCACAAGTGGAAGGAGCCTGGGTACCTGAGTGACTCATTACAAGGCCTGCTACCCTTCAGAAACACCCATTTTGAATTTCTGTTACCTTAAGCCACTAAAATATGGGGGTCAATCTATTCCCACAGCTAGCATTACCCTAATACTCGGAAGGGCAGGACTGGCTGATGAGTCCTGGGTGTTTGACCTGAGCTGCAGGGTGCTTGGGGGAGCCTTGCACTGACCTCACCCCCAGAGGAATCCACTTCCATCCCCCAGCCCCGAGTCTTTTCAGGGTCCTGGACAGGCCTGCATGGAAACACTGCAGAGCAGTGGGCGGCCTCCCTACAGGGTGACCCTCCTGCAGCTGTCCGGGCATCCAGCCTTCTCAGGGCTCCGCTGCAGCCTTGGCGTGCCCATCCACCCCCGTGACTGCTCCAGCCCCTCTCCCACAGCCCCTGTGCGGGTTGTGCTCCAGGCACGCTGCACTTTCAGCTCCTCACATGAAACTCCTGCTTTGCTGGAAACAATCCTCTCCCATCCCACTCGCTAGCCCACACTGACTGAGCGCCTGCCACAGGCCACGCACCGGGTAAAGCACTGTACATGTGACCACAGCACCCTGTTCTCTGCAGACCTCAGCTTCCTGGGACATCTTTCCTGATTCCTTCTCTCCACGGCCTTCCTCTGTACTTGACCCCTTGCACCCTTCCCACTGCATTGGAACTGTCACTTTCCTTAACTACATCCCTCTGTGTTTGTGAGCTGCTGGGAAACCGGGATCCAATTTTGGCTACCTCTCTGTCTCCCAAGACCTGGCCCTGGTACAGCGCACACGCCCAATGTCTGTTTGTGGACCAATGAGCAGCAGTAGCACTTCAAGGTGAAGGGCAGGGACTCTGCACCAAGACCACCTGGGCTCATATTCCATTTCTGTTACACTAGCTGCGTGGATTTAGGGTGCCTCAGTTTCTCCATCAGTGAAATGGGATTAAACACAGTTCCTACATCTTAGGGTGGTTTTGGGAGGCAGAATAACGGTGCCCCAAAGATGTCCACATCCGAATCTCTGGAACCTGTGAAATGTTAGGTTACCTGGCAAAGGGGAGTGAAGGCTGCAGATGGAATGAAGGCTGCTAATCAGCTGACCTTAAAATAGGGAGATTATCCTGGATTCTCTGGGTGGGCCCAATGGAATCACAAGGGTCCTTAAAAAAAGCGGAAGAGGGAGCACAAGAGAGAGAACGAGAAAGATGGCAGCTTGAGGCCGCAGGCCGACATCGCAGGCCTGAAGATGGAGAAAGGGGCCTATGGGCCCAGGAAAGTGGGTGGCCTCTAGAATTTGGGAAAGACAAAACAACAGACTCTCTCCTAGAACCCCCTGCTGACACCTGGGCCTTAGCCCAAGGAGCCCCGTGTAGACTTCTACCCCACAGAACTGAAAGAGAATCCACTGGCATTTTTAAGCTGCTAAATGTGCAGTGATTTGTTATTAGAGCAGCCGCGGGGAACTGAGAGCGTGGTGGTGAGGCTTAGACGAGTCAGCGGGCGGGAAGCCCGAGAGCAGCGGCCGGACCTGAGGCTTTGGTCCGGTCGTGCTAGCACAGCCTGGCGCAAATGTCCAGGCCGGTAGGGACGTCAGACCCTGCACCCGCCCCGACTCAGTTCCCAGTTCCCAGAGGGGGCCTTGAGCTCTCCAGGTGGCAGGTCAGAGGCCCCAAAGCAGGGTGCCAGCAGCCAGGGTGCTTGCTCTGCTGTCTCAGCCGTTTGTTTGTTTGTTTGTTTTTTAGGAGGTACCGGGGACCGAACCCAGGACCTTGTACATGAGAAGCAGGCGCTAGACCACTGAGCTACATCTGCTTCTCACGGGCACATTTTTAACAACAGCCTCAGCAAGTTTGATCTGATTCCTGCTCAGACTTAGGAGAAGCGACAACTGAGGCTAAAGTCCAGAGTGGGGTGGGGTGCCGGGACCTGCAGCCTGAGAAAGGTCTGACAGGAGCTTGTTGGGACAGGGGCTCTCCCTGGGGGGCTGGGGAAGGGCTGGGCCCCCTGAGGAGAGAGAGAGTGGAGCCTGGTCTGAACCACAGTGGCTCTGGAGTCATTGGGACTCCCCCACTTTCTAGCTGGGTGCCTGTGGGCAGAACACTTCCACTTCTGTGCACCTCGGTTTACTCATCTGAGAAATGGGGATGGTGATAACACCCACCTTGTGGGGCCATGCTAGAAAAGATACTGTGTGACACTTTCTAGGTACTTTTCCTCCCTTTTCACAACCTTCTTTCTGCCTGCGGATGCCAAGGACTCCTTTTCCAGTAGCAGGAGGAGAGCTAAAACTATTGCGCAGCCATCTGTGCTGGGCCATATTTGCAGATGTTACTAATGGAATCCTCCCTTTACGGTCCTGAACACAGACTCTCAGAGAAGCCAAGTCACTTGCAGGGTCCTCACAGCCAGGAATGGCTGAGACGGGGCTTGAACTCAGGGCCGCCCGGCTCTGAGGTCACGACCCTTCCAGTACACTGCACTGCCTTGTCCGGCCAAGGGCTGCTGGCCTTGTCACACTCCCCCTGCCTCTCTGGACCTCCCTTTTCTCCCCTCTGAGGTGGGCTCAGGACGCCTGGCTGGCTGTGCTCAGTCCAGCAGCCGAGAGGGGCTTCGTCAGATGTGCCTGGCGGGGGCGGGTAGTATTGGGGCCACGGGGGAGCCTCCCGGCCCTGCCAGGCAGGTGACTCTGCCCTGTGCTTGGCGTTTTCGGCTCAGTGGCTCTATTTTAAGCCAGAGGAGGTCAGGGCTTGTGTACATGTGTTTCTCAGCTTGCAAAATCATCAGCTGAGCAGTCACCAAAAACAGCAACGCCCAGAGGCCCCCCTCAGGCCCCCCTCCCTCTGCCTCTTCCCTTCCTCCCTGCTTTGGGGACCTGAGGGGACCTGGTGATTTTCCTCTGTCCCATCCTTCCCGAGGCACACCCGTGACCCTTCAAGAAGGCCTTGGGTTTGCTTCTTCCAGAGCTCCAACGTTGGCAGCTTTAAAGACAACAAGAAATATCATCCCAGTCCCCAGCTGGGCCCTGGACACCTTTCAAAGCACTCCAGATCCTTGCTTTCCCCATATAGGGGCAAGGAAACCAACGGAGAGAGAAGACTCTTCTCTGAGGCCACGAGTGGTAAGGGAGTGGTTAGGAAAGAGCGTGGGCTTCTGAGGGAGCCGGACCTCGGTCCATCTCGAGTAAGTGACCTCACCTTTTTGAGCCTCAGTTTCCTCATCTGTGACATGGGGGTAAAAATACCTGCCCAACAGTCTCCTTGTGAAGATTAAATGGAAGTGTGTCTGAGGAAGTACTCAGAACAGAGTAGGTGCCAAGTAAATGTTAGGCTGTTCTCCACCCAATTGATTTCTTCTTTCCCCTTTTCTACACTACTTAGTTCCCAGGCCTGCTGGGATCTTAATGGATTGGTTTTTATAGTTAGAATATGGTTCAGTAATTTTCCAGAAGGCCAGAGGGCCAGAGGGCCCAGGCAGTTTTCCTAGATAAGATCTCGCCTTGTCTCTCTTCTAAAAGAATGGATTGTTTTAACCTCTCAGGGGACAATGCATATAGCTCCTTGGCACTGGCAGCTGTGGCCTTTCTGTAGCCTGAGTATTGTCCAGGGATCTGGATTGCAAGAATGAAAGTCTGCTTCTGGCTCACTGAAATAATGTTAGTGGTAGGATTTCAGGGTCTCCCAGAATCTCCCGGACACTGGAAGACAAACCAGAGGACTAGTTTCATAGCCAGGTCTGTCCTGTCTGTCCTTGTGCCACTCACTGGAACTCCAAAGTCCAGAGTGGGGAAGAGGGGAGGGGACCATCACTTGTGGAGGTGATGTCATGTGGTAGCCCCCCCATGCAGTGGGTACCAGGGAATGTGCTCCCACCAAGACCATACCCAGTGGAGGAGAGAGGTCATGCTCCAAAAGGAGATCGAGGTGCCCTTGGGAAGAGGGGATGGATCTTGGGCAGGGAGAAACAGCAGATGTGGCTCCAGGCTGGAAGGTCAGAGCTGGGACCAGAGAGATGAGAGAGGAGCTTGAGGGAAGCCAGGGAAACACCATAGCCGCCACCGAGGTGTGAGCACCACTGTTCACAGGCTGATGGGCTTGTTCTTCGGAGGGCAGATGACTACTGTCTGAGCATGACCCCGTCTCTGGCTGTTGGGACCCAGCCACGGCTGCTCAGAGGACTCCTAACAAGTGCCTGTTACACTTGTAAAAGCACGTTTGTGCCATTGGGAGCTTGTTCTTTGGCCTCCCAGGGATTGGTATCTTTGGGTTAGTGGAGCTATGAAAACCTTTACTCTGGTTAATAATTCTTACATCTAAGTGATGAGTATGTGGGGGTTCATTAAACCATTCCCTCTAGTTTTATGTACTTTTGAGAATTTTCACAATAAAACGTTTTTAGAAAGAACCTTTTCTTTCTCTCCATTTCCACCCCCTTTTTCCTTCCTGTTCCTTTGGACTGAGCAGGAGGCATATAGTATAGGGTGTAAACTAGAATGATGTTTATTGAGCAGCTACTATGATTCAAGCTCAATGCTACAGGCTTAACAGCCACCACTTCACAACAATCCTATGAAGTAGATACTTTTTCCCACTTTACAGAGGAGGAAACTGAAGCAGAAAAACCCATGGTGATTTGCTCAAAGCCACACTGCCAAGAAGCGGGGAGCTGTCCTGTCCGGCTCGGGTGTTCTCGCTCCCGACGGCAGCATTTCCCTTCCAGTGAGAGCTCAGCAGGGTGCTGGCCCAAGATGGCGACTGATGCCCTATGGTCTTCAGTCTCAGCTGCTGCCAGAGGCCAACCCCCTCCCCATTGTCAGTGTAATGGATGGGAATTGAGAGATGTCTGAAGCCAAGGTCCTGCATTTCAGAAGCTATTATGGTCTGGAAAGGGTCAGAGTAAAGAAATAAAAGAGCCTGGAACAGTACAAAAGGTACGTTCATGCAGCACAGAGCCACGCTGCCCAATGTGGGAGCCACCAACCCTGTGTGGCTATTTATATTTAAATTAATCAGAATTAAATTAAATAAAAAATTCAGCTCCTCAGTTGCACGAGCCACATTTCACGTGATCAACAGCCACAGGTGGTTAGTGGCGACTAGATGGGAAAGTTCAGGCATAGACCACCTCCAGCATCATGGACAGCCCTGGCTTACAGGGTAAGAGCAAGGCTTTGCAAACAGATGCACTGGCTTTGAAATGGACTCTACCCCTTACCTGCTCTCAGCATATTCAACTATAAAAAATTAATTCCAGAGAATCCCATATGCCTAGCTCAATTGAGACCAAAGAAGCGGGGAATTATTTTAAATGATATATGCCTTGAACGTTTTATTCTATTTAAAACATAAGGCTGTGTTCATTTGCCAATCTGTTTCCGAGTGTGGGCCTTGCTAATTGGCATTGCATATTGTCCTTCTTACATAAACTACATTCAGAATCTAGCTTGTGATTTCCAGTTTTGGTTTCTTTAAAGTGGAGTGAGAACCTGAAAACTTGTGTAGCAGTCTGACAGCAGAATCCTCCTGGGTTCTTCGGGTTATTTTTTCCCAAATCTTTTGTAGCTAATTTGACAGTATTTTTTTTTTTTTTTTTTAGCCACTAATCTGTATTGAATTTTCAGATAAACAAATCTCTTCTTGTTTGCACTCATATTTCATGGCATATCTAACTAAATTACATCATTACAATAACAAGCACAACGCGTGCAAACTGGTTGGGAGCAAATACCACAGGTTCTTGGCAAGGAGAACACTTGACCTGAGAGAGCCTAAGGAGTGGCCTTGAGTGTCCGACATGCCCGAGGCACGAGTGCTATATTTAGACAGAATGGAGAGCACTGGTTAGCCTGGTAAGCTGGTTAAACAGAGACCAGTGAAAAGAACTTCTTTGTGGCACCAACTCTGGCAAAGACTCCCTGGTGTGGAGTTGTCTCTGAAGGGACCTTCCTTTCCCAGCCTCCCTTGCATCCAGGTTTGACCATGTGACTAGTCCTCACCAGTTGAAAGGGGGCGGATGTGGTGCCCCAGGGCCTGTGGGAAGCCGGTGAGAGTCTCTGTCCCTGTCTGCAATCTCGATGCAGAGGGACCCCGTGGCCCTGGGGCATAGTGGGGCCATGACATGTAAGTCTCCTGGATCACCACGTGAAGGAAAACCATCCACCAACCAGGAATCCCTGCCTGGTAATATTGGGTGAGTAAGAGATATGCTTCTATTGTGTTAAACCACTGGATTGGGGGTTTGTTTGTTATAGCAGCTAGCATTACCCTAATTAACACTTACCTTAAGGACTGTTGTGAGGATTAAGTTAGACGTCACATGCGAGCTGATTAACCCTTGTGGTTTGTTTTTTGCTTTTTTTTTAAAGATTTATTTATTTTATTTATTTATCCCCCCCTTGCTGCTTGTGCTGCTGTGTCCATTCGCTGCGTGTCTTCTCTGTGTCTGCTTATCTCCCCCTTGCTGTGAGGTCCTGCCGCATCAGCCCACGGCGCCGCGCGAGCCGGCCTGCCCTCACAAGGAGGCGACGGGAAGCGAACCCGGGGCCTCTCATATGGTAAACGGGTGCTCTATCCATTGCGCCACACCCGCTTCCTGCCATGAGGTTGCTGCATCAGCCCACCGCACCGCTCAGGCCGGCATGCCCTCACAAGGAGGCCTCAGGACGCGAACCCGGGCCTCCCATATGGTAAACGGGGGCTCTATCCACTGAGCCACACCCGCTTCCTTAACCCTTGTTATGAGCTGAATTTTGTCACTCAAAAAAGACATGTTGAGGGGAGCTGGGATAGGTCAGTGATTGAGCGCCGGCTTCCCACATATGAGGTCCCGGGGGTTCAATCCCTGGCCCCGGTGCCTCAAAAAAAAAACAAAAAAAAAACAAAACATGTCCACATCCTAATCCTTCGTCCTGTAAACGTGATCTTATTTGGAAATATGGTATTTGAATATGTGATTAGTCAAGGAGGCCAAAGTGGATGAGGGTAGACCTCTAATCCACTATGACTGGTGTCCTCACAGGGAGAGGGCATTTGAACCCAAAGAAAGAAAAGCTGGCAGTGTGGTGCCTGAGGCAGAGATGGAAGCCCAGCGATTGCTTGGCAGCCACCAGGAGCCAGGAGAGAGGCAGGGATCGGTTCTTCCTAGAGACGTCAGGGCGAGCATGGCCCTGCTGATACCTTGATTTTGAACTTACAGCCTCCAAACCTGTGAGACAAGGAATTTCTGTTGTTTTAAGTCACCTACTTTGAGGTACTTTGTTATGGCAGTGCTAGGAACCTAAGACCCCCCCCCCTTATTCCAGAAAGCCCCAAGACACACGCCAGTGGGACTTTCTTAGGGACATCGCTACCTGCCTCTCTCCCACCCCATCCATACCCCCCCAGCCTACATAAGCAGAAGACTGGGAATTAGAGAATACACTTCTAGAATAGAGGAAATGACATACCTTTTCTCTTCTGCTCCCCTGGGGGAGAAGAAAGGGGGACTTCCCCCATCCCAACAGGCACCCATGTAGGGATTTGAGTTCCTGCAAGAAGTGGTGTGTGAACCTGATTCCCCATCTGCTTCTCAGGAGGACTTGCAGCTCTGCGCTCGAAGCCTGGTGACCAGGGAGAAGGTGGAGAGCACACCCACCACTCACCTCCCCAGGGCTTGGCGAGCTTCCCGGGGGCCAAGGGGAGCTGGGCCATCTGCCCAAGAGGGTTGCTTTCTATTGAGACAGGGCCCTGGCAGAATGAAGCTGGGAAGAATTCTTAGGACAGGGCCTGGGAGGCATCAAGGGGTCCCAGATCTCCCTCGTCAGTCAGGAGACTTCTCCACGCACCCCTGAATAGCCTACACATGGGCCCGGGTACGCTAGCATTTGGGCACCTGACTTGCAGGAGGAATCCATCTCCAGAGAGGGCTTGAAGACCAGGGAAGTAAAAGATTTGAGTCCTCTTTCTCTCCACTTTTCCTGCTTCCAGGCCTCATAAACAGGAGAAGCTAGAACCTATAAGGGGGTGGCAGATGAGCAAGAGTGTCAGAGGAATGTAGTGGAGCAGTTAAGGGCAAGTTTCTGGAGCCAGACAGCCTGGGTTTGAATCATACACCCACAGCTTATTAACTGTGTGATTTTGGGCAAGTTACCTCACCTCTCTGTGCCTTAACATCTGTAAGGTGTCATTAATAATAGTACCTACCTCATAGCGTTGTAAGGTGCACATAGCTATTTAACTGCTAAATTAAATACATTCTTGAGATGAAGCATTAAACTTGATTTAGGGGAAATGTTAAATAAGATATGAATGGATGTTCAGACTGTACCAAAAGGTATTAGGGCAAGAAAGACAGATTTGATTCAATGTGTTAGAAGGCAATGGTTGAAGAAAAAGAAAAGCCACTTATGTGTGTCCTCAACCAAGTTTAGATTATTCAACAAAGCAGTTACACATGTGAAATATTTAAATCAGTTTCGGGCACAGTGAAATCCTCAATATATGCTAATTATTATTATTCAAACTTGTGCCAGGCCAAGAATCAAATCCT